>PJEM01017191.1:0-22979 GCA_004023845.1 Helogale parvula | reverse complement strand
AAAAAAATAAATAAACATTTTAAAAAATTAAAAAAAGAAAAATTAAATATTATAGTGAGGGTGTGCGATGATGAAATCTTCCAACTTACAGCTTTTGTACGTCTGAAAAGTTCTTTATTCCACCTGTTTTTGTTTTCAAGTTTTAATTTAAATTCCAGTTTGTTAACAGTGTAATATTAGTTTCAGATGTAGAAATTAGTGATTTGTCACTTACATACAATGCTCAGTGCTTATCACAAGTGCCCTCCTTAGTACCCATCACGTATTTAGTCCATCCCTCTGCCCATCTCCACTCTGGCAATTCTCAGTTTGTTCTCTATAGTTAGGAGTATGTTTTATGGTTTATCTTCCTCTTTTTTCCCCCATATGTTCATTTGTTTTGTTTCTTAAATTTCACATATAAGCAAAATCATATGGTACTTGTCTTTCTCTGACTTAGTGTAATACTTTCTGGTTCCAACCATGTTGTTGCAAATGGCAAGATTTCTTTCTTTTTTATGGCTAGTATTCCGTTTATGTACATACCACATCTTTCTTACTCATTTCTCAGTCCATAACTATTTGGGCTCTTTCCGTAATTTGGCTATTGTTGATAGCACTGCTATAATCATCAGGGTGCATGTACCCCTTTGAATCAATGGCTGCACTGGTTTGCATTCCCACCAACAGCGTTATGTCCACCTTTGTTTTTGAAAGATACTTTCTTAGATATAGAATTCTAGTTTGACAGTTATTTTTTTCCCATTTTAGTACCTTAAAGATGTTGTTATAATTATATCATTTCCGACAAGAAATTTGGAATCCTTAGCTTTATTTCTATATAATATGTCTAATGTCTTTAAAGTTTTTCTCTTTATCACTGGTTTTGAACAATTTATTATGTGTCTTCACGTGTCTTGCATTTAGAACTTGCCAAGCTCTTTGGACCAGTGGGCTCATAGTTTTCATCAAATTTGGAACAATTTTGGCCATTATTTCTTCAAATATTTTTCTGTCTGCTCCCCACTTCTCTATGTCAGGATGTCCAATTACTATTAAATTGTCTCACAGCTCACTAGGCTCCATCATATTTTCTCATTTCTCTTTTCTCTCTTTGTTTAATTTTGGGTAGCTGCTATTGCTATGTCTTCAAATTCACTTATCTTTTCTTCTGCAGTATCTAATCAGCTGTTAATCATATCCATTGTATTTTTCATTTCACATATACTTTTGATCTTTAAAAATTTGATTTGATCTTTTTAAAATATACAACTTCCATATCAGTATTTTAAATTTTGAACCTATGGAATACCATTTTAATACCTCTATCCAATTATTATAAAATCTATGTCCTGGGTTGGTTTTGATTCATTTATCTTTTGACAGTGGGATGATATCCTGCCTTTTTGCATGCCTGGTAATTTTTTATTAGATTCCAGAAATGGAGAATAATAATGATATGGGAACATACTACACACACATACACACACACACACACACACACACACACCCCTAGGCAAATTCTCCATGCAATGGGAAAAATTCTTTAGTTATTAGTCTTTATCAGCCCATTCTCTATGATACTAGAATATTCTATAATTTAATGCTCTTTTGTGGTTTACATATGTTAAATTTTTAAATAATACACTATTATTGGTGGTTTCTTTTTTCCAATGCTGTTGAAAGAACTGAGTTATGGTTGATGGAATCCAATGCCTCTTTTTTTTTTTTAATGCCTCTTTTTTAAATCAGTAAAAGGTAGTGGGTGGAATGAGATGCCAGATTCTCTTTTATACTCTGTCGATTGATGAATGACCTGGGTAGGACCAAATGTTTGTCCTTTAATAAAATTGGTCTGTTCTCTTTATTGATTCTCTAAATGGTTTCATATGATTTTTAAATACTATCCTTTTAAGTTTATGTATTTATTTTGAAAGAGAGAGAAAGCACAAGTTGGGGAGGGACACATAGAAAGGGAGTGAGAGAATCTCAAGCAGGTTCTGCACTGTCAGCATGGAGACTTAGGTGGGCCTGGAACCCACAAACTATGAGATCATGACTTGAGCTGAAGTTGGATGCTTAACAGACTAAGCCACCCAGACACCCCACACATAATTTTCTTGAAGCATTTACTTTCTTATAGTAGCAGGTTGACAGCTGATGTTTTCATTCTTCTGTATGGTCACCTGAAATTAGTGAATAATGTAAAGGACAGTTTCCAATGGATCTAATCTTTCAGCTCTTCAGTTTTCCTATGGGTAAGGAGAATGAATAATAAATATTGATTTTTTTATATATGACACAGTATATAAATAATATAATAATAAATAATAAAACTCAGATCACAAAAATGATGTAAGAATTAAATGAGATAACATGTGAGAATCTGCCTAGAAAATGCCTGGCATATAGAAGGTCCACCAGGAATGCGAATTCCTCTTTTTTTTTTTCAGTGGATGCTGTGAAACTTCGTCAATGTTTTTCTATTCATAGCATTTTTGCTATGAATTCTCTAAATAAATCGAATCCAGAAGAATTTTTAGATTGTATGAGAAATGTGCCTGAGAAGCCTCATATATTTCTGCGTGCTATATCTCTTTTGGTATCACTTTTAGCTTTAGACATGACGGTACCTGCCATTTAGGCCACGTGATCTCTGGTGAGCTGACCAGATATTAGCATGGAGCAGTGTTTCTCAAAGTGAAGTCCCCAAACCAGCAGCATCAGCAACACTTGGCAATTTGTTTAAAATGCAAAATGTCAGGGCTCATTCCCAAAATACTGGATCTAAAACTCTAGATACTGAAACTCTAGAGGTGGGACCCAGTAATTTGTGTTTTAACAAGCCCTCTGGGTGATGCTGAAGTTTCAGAATTATTGTTGAAGCAACAGATGAAGGAAGAAGCCAATGGTTTTCTAATGGCTGGAGCAACTTCAGCAATGCTGCAGGAATTAGAAAGTTCAGAAGAAAATGGACAAGTTTGTGTGTATGAAGTTGGATGGGAGGGGAAGGACCAGGGCTGAAAGAGTAAAGTGTAAACTTACAGGGCTGGGAGCCAGAGAGAAGTAGGACTAGGACCTAGAGCCCTGGGGATATGTTGTTTGAACATGAAAAGAAGGGAAACTTTCCCTCAGTCAGGGATTAGAATAAGGAGAAAACTCTGAAATGGCTGTGAACCTCTTCAAGGCAGTCTAGGTAGTACCCACTAAAAGAATTTTGAAAAATTATGTTCTTCCTAATTAATTTTAAGTTGACCTTTAAATTTTTTCACTTTAAGGTGATAATTAAGCATTTGGGGCACCTGGGTGGCTCAGTTGGTTGAGTGGCCAACTCTTGATTTTGGCTCAGGTCATAATCTCGAGGTTGATGAGTTTGATCCCCATATTGGGCTTTGCACTGACAGTGTTAGGATTCTCTTTCTCCTTTTCTCTCTGCCTCTCTCTCTGAAAATAAATAAATAAACATAAAAAAATAAACGGTAATAATGAAGCATTTGGTTTGGGACATGTTGAGTTTGAAAGCCTGAGGATATCTAGAGGCAGTTAAACAATTTGTTTTAGTACTTTAGATTTGGAGCACAAAGCTGAAATATACACTTGTGAGTCACCAATAAAGACACCTGAAGCTTTCCCAGACAAGAATGTTGAAGACCATCTAGATTGAAGGAAAAAAAAAAAAGACATGGCTAAGAACAAAACCTTTAACACTGGCCTCCTATAATGGGTATTTGGAGAAGGAATCTCCCAGAAAGAGAGGTGTGCTCAGAGGGTATAAGGAAAATTTGATGAGTTTAATGTTGGGTCAGCCAAAGCTGGACATTATTATAGAAAGAAGATAAAATCAGTCACACTAAACACAGCAGAAAGCTCCTGGATAACAGAAATTCTTAAGATGTTATTGAGTTTGTCAATCAAGAAGTAGTCTGATAACCTTGAGTAGTATAATTCCAGTGAAGTTGGAGCCAGGTTGCAAGTTGTTAAGAAATTAAGTTGACTAAATTTTAACAATGAAGTCAAAGCAGTAAATGTAGACTGCTATTTTGAGAAGCTGTATACAATACATGTAAAATAAAAAAGAAACATCCATATGAGATTCATACAATCCACATATTCTCAAATACAACAGGAAGTTACCATTTCACCGCCATTTCCAACTGGCTTTAGAATTAGGCACTTTACAGGCCCTGTGACTGTACCATGTATTCAACAGATCTCACTATATTAAAAAGAAAAATGGAAATAGGTTTTTATGGATAGGTTTCATTGAATTTAAATGGGGTTACATGTATTTTCTTGTTTGTTTTTCTCCCAGTTCCCTATTTGGTGTCTAATTATTAGATGTCCAATAATTTTCTTTGAGTTCACTTCTCACCTAATTCTGCCTGGGCTGGATACCAGGTCAAGCTCATTAGACTTTAACCTAGCATAGATTTTGTTGGAATTACCATTAGGTCTAATGAATTTCAGGATCCCTTCTACATTGTCTTCTAATGCCATAGGCTGTGAACCTCTGGGAAGACCTTTTCACCTCCTGCCTTGGGCTCCACAGCACATAAACTCACAGGGTGTTTATCCCTATATTCTCTAACTCTGTTAATGGAACCACAATCCTCTCAATAGCAAGAAATCTTGCTATCTTTGACTTTTCCTAGTATGTTTTTATACTGCAACTATGAAAAAATATATAAAAGACTAAAAAGACTATGTTGTATACTTGCTTCAGAGACAGTGATGTACAAAGAAGCTGAGAATTGACTCTTAATTCACAAGCAGTCCTGAGGGAGAGACATCCATTGAGAAAGTGACCTAGGAGTTACTAAATCAGTGGATTGCAAGTTCTGTTGATCATGTCTCAAGTGTTTTTCTCTTGTTTCTTCTTTTGGCCACACTGTGCTAGTTCAGTACCTTGTGTCTTTTGTCCTAGATTATTGTAACAGCCTCCTAAATGTGGGGTCTTGGGCTTGGTTTTCAAACTCTATCTGTACAAGTCAAGACAGGAGAGATGTTAGCAAGTAGAACATAGCAGAGAGTAGTGGGAGTGGGAAGGAGGGTCGTTATCTGACAATTAGAGATAGAAGAGGCAACACTGTGAAGTAGGCCTCAACAAAGTGCCATCTTGGGTCACACTGTAAGACCTAAAACAGGAGAGATGATCAGACCTCTCTAGTTGGAGGATGCCACAGAGTTGGAATACAGCCTTCTGTTATTACAGAAGAACATTAAGAGACAAAAGGGAATTTGAGAGAGTAATCAGGGTAGTGAAGGGTCCCATAGTTATATCTCATGAGAAATTGTTAACCAACTGGAGATATTTAACTAGGAGAAAATACAAAGGGGATTTTATGCATGTCTTCGTATATGTAAAAGACTACTTTGTGGAAATAACCTAAGAATTTTATAAATGTAACTATCTGGAGATGGAATGCATTCATGTCAATGAATATTTAATATTTATTTTATGCCTACTCTGTGCTAGGCACTGAGGATACCTGATAGGAAAGATAGTCCCTTCCCTCTTGAAACTGAAGTTCTAATCTGATAGAGACAGTAATTGAATAAACAAATAAATAAGCAAGTAATATAATTTCAGAAAGTGATGAGATCAGCTACCCTAGGAGATAATAACATATCTATTGCTAGGAATATGTGAGCCTAGTTTTTATGACTACTTGGTAGGACAGTTTTTTAATTTTTAAAAAATGTTTATTTACTTTTTAGAGAGAGAGAGACAGACAGACAGACCATGAGCAAGGGAGGGGCAGAGAGAGACAGAAACACAGAATCTGAAGCAGACTCCAGGCTCTGAGCCGTCAGCACAGGGCCCAAGTTGGACGCTCAACCAACTGAGCCACCCAGGTGCCTTGGCAGGAAGGTTTTAGAAGAGATATATCCATTTGATGGGTTATTGGATTAGACGACCTTAAGGGACCCTTCAACCCCAAGATTTTATGATTCTGCCTTTTACTATTGTCTACCAAATCAGGACTTCCTTGCAAATACTGTAGAGTTTAGAAACCCCAAGCTCCTGGCTATTCCAGGAACAAGCCCTACACTGAGGTTAGTGAGTCAATATGACTCAGTGTGAGTATTTACGCATGTGGTTTCTGTGCCTGGAATGTCTTTCTCTCATTTCTCTGCCTCTTAAAATCCTCTTTGTTCATCAAGGCTCAGCTCAAAGATAACTTTTGAAATCAAGCTTTCTGGAAAGTATTGAAACATATTGTTCCCTCTCTGGGCCCAGTGGCACTTAGCTTGTAGCACTATTAAAGCACTTACTGTATTTTGCTTATATTGGAATTCACTATTGCTCAGGCTGCTTCCCTACTAGCTTTTGATTTTCTTGAGGGCAGGAACCCTATCTTTCTCCTTTTATAATGCCTCAAGGTGCAAATCTCCTAGTCATTACTTCGCATCCAGCAGATATTCAGCAAGTAAATAACTGGGGCACCAGACAATAAATGTACTCATTATTATCAAAAATGTATTAGACATGACCACTGCTTGAAGTAGAAGAAAGAATAACTTCTTGGTTTAACTACGAACTCTCTCTCCCAGTCTCCATTCTATCCCTCTCTACTCACTAGCTGGGGGGCCCTGGGCGTGCTGCCTAACATCTTCATGCCTTGGTTTCTTCATCTATACAATGACAATAACAATAGTATCTACTTCATAAGATTGTTGCAAGGATTAACTACAACAATCCATGTCAAGCACCTAGGTCAGAACCTACCATGTAATTAACCTCACTATAAATTAGCATTATTATGATTATGATTAGACATTCCTCCCCTCTAATAGATTCTTAGTTTAAATGTATCATTTAAGGGTATGAAAAAACAGAAATTACAAAAGAAGGCAGATGACTGATTTTATTTTTTGTAAAGATTCTACTATCCTATCAGGCAAAATTAATCTGAGATGTAAAATTAAGAAAGAAGCCTCTATTTGTATTGAATTGGAAAATAGTGTAATAGAAAGACTAAATAAGCTACCAGCAAGAATCCCTGTAAGGGGTGGGATTAGAGACAACCTGCCCTTTACAGGTAAAGAGACGGATGATTCAGAAACATTCAGTGACTTGCCCAAGGTCATATACAGCTAAGGTAGGAATGGGGGGACTAACTTGAACCTTCCAAGCCTGCCTTGCTCCCTCGCTGTTGCCCTTTCCACTGCACCCTGCTGCTTCCCAGTTGTATGGCGGAGCCCAGCACCGATTGGAGATGCTCTTACTCCAAAGCTTCAGAGGCCCCAGCTCTTCACTGCTAGCACTCTATGGGCAGCAAGCCCACTTTCAGACTGATGGGGCCAAGACTGCTGATACTCGTCTGGCTTTAGAGAGAACTGACTCACAGGCTCAGATAGGCTGGGGCCTGCAGGTGGAGGTCATGCGGGGCTCCATCTGTGAAAGGCTACATGATAGAAACAGAGGATTTGAGGCCTATCTGATGGGCATTTAACCCAGGAGAAGTAAGAGAACACTACATGGGTCTCAATCTAATATGTCCAGGAAGACAAACCCAAGAATGTGTCAAGTCGCACCCAAAACATCAAAACAAGCAAAAAGATTTTCAATCTGTTTGGAGGAAGAAGCAAAACTCAGGAAGGGATAGTTCTCTTTGAGAGAGAAGTGCTCTTTGAGAATCGGTGTGATGTTAATAAAGAATTGAAAGGAGGCAGAGTTACTTTGGTCTCAAGCAAAAGAATGGTATTCACTGCATAGGTCAGAGAAAACAGAAGAAACTGAAGACCATGTGAGAGGGAGGTGACGTGGAGGTAATGCACATTTTGCTGCTTTTTGTGAGTCTTGGGCTTAAAAGAATTATACACCAAATGGATTGAATGCCAAATATTGATCCTATATTATTAGTACATTATATTTATATAAACCTTTGCTGTTACAAAGACTTATTATTTCAAGTCAACAAATTCAATATTACAAACATTTATTGAGCTTTTGCTTGTGCAAAGTGCAATTGCTTTTTCCCAAACTGGATGACCATGACCTTTCAAGTCTTTCCTAAATACAGATCATGCACACCCTGCTGGAGGGTACTTTTTATATTTTCTATAGTACTTGAATCATCATGGAGTTAAAAAAAATAAAATATTTCCCAACATTTTTACATATACATAGACTATAGTACTTATTCAGGTTATTAACAATTTCAAATGAATGGAGCCTGAATTAATGAAGTTAGTGAACTCTGGATTATGGAGGGCTCTTGGAGCACCTCTACCATGTGCCAGGAAAAATGGGAGCCACGGGGTGCCTGGGTGGCTCAGTCAGTTAAGCGTTCGACTTCAGCTCAGGTCATGATCTCACAGTTCAGTTTGTGAATTCAAGCCTCCTTCCTGCTCTGTGCTGACAGCTCAGAGCCTGGAACCTGCTTCAGATTCTGTGTCTCCGTCTATCTCTGCCCCTCCCCCACTCACACTCTGTCTCTCTGTCTCTCTCTCTCCCAAAAATAAATAAACATTAAAAAACATGGGAGCCACAGATGAAATGATGCATCTTCCTGAAGAGTCAATTACTTGAGGATTTAGGTAGGTGCATGTACGTGTGTGAGGGGGGAGGGTTAAAGTGCATATTTGTACCAAAACACTTTTTATTTTGTGGTATAGATTTATTTGAGCTTTGTTATAGTCAGGGCCTAGGGAATATTTTTTAAGTGCTAAAGTCTGAAAAGTACTAAATCTTAATCTGGACATTTAGACCAATATACTTACTTGTAGGCATATTAAAACTTCATTAATTCAGGCTCCATTTTTTCAATTTTTTAGTAATCTGAAAAGTACTACCTACCATCTATGTATATGTAAAAATGAGAATATTTATTTTTTAAGTTCCATGGTGATGATTTAAATACTAAAGAAAATTTATAAAAAACCATCCTCACTTTATAAGGAGTAATTTATATTAAAATACTTAATATACAAATTATAGGTACTCTTATCTATTCATCAAAGCAGATGTGGAAAGTTGATCAGTCTCATTTTAAATTGCATTACGTATTTGAACTTTTACAAAACTTCCTTTCATTTTCTTTAACAATATTTCTTATAATCAAGCCTTTTCTTTCACTTTTTTTTGTCTTCCTGCCATTTGTGATAATCAGTAAGGTTTTAAATCACTAACCACCTCCTATTTTCTATCACATAAACCTTCTAAAGAAGGTGTGGTTTCCTAGCTTCTAGTTGGGCAAGCTGTAACAGGGTCATTGTACTGAGGTTTCCCAATACAGCTACTCTTGGAATAACCTTGTTAGTTTCAATTCATAGAAAAACTTGGCAAACAATACTAACCCAATGGGCTATTCCCCAGGGGAACCCTGACATAACTAAAAATGATATTAATCATTTTTAACTAAAAATGATACTAATCATTTTTAGCCCTGAACCATTTAGTCTATTTGGATAGAAGACAATTGTCAAAAATTTCCCAGTAGAAAAAAATTTACAGATTAACTCAAACTTTAATGAATTCCTTATTAAGAGAATAGCAAATTCTACATAAAGGTCACTTGCTACAAACACAGTGTGTTGCAAGAGCATTGAGCTTTTAATTCTCATTATTGCTTCAGGCATCATTTATCCCATACCACATGGTTCTCTAGGTACCAGTCCTACTCATCCAGCCCCAGTGCTTAGGACCAAAGGAACAAGCTGTGTGGGAAATGGAAAGTACATTATCTTGGCCACAGTTGCAGGCCATTGTGTGTGGCCTTGAAGTATTACCTCCCCTCTCTGGCCTTTAGGTTCCCAAAGTATGAAATGGAAGGATTGGATGAGCATCATCTTTTTGACAACTGCCAGCTCCAACAGTACCTGCTTCTACAAAGTGAAGCAGGAAGAGATAAGATTGGAGAGGTGGTGGTGACTGGTGGGTAAGTGGCAGGGGTCGGTAGTTGAATGAGGACTTTGAATGCAAGAATGAAGAGCTTGAATTTTCTACGACAGAAAATCAAGTTAGGTTCCTGAGCAGCTGGGTGAAGTGCTGAAAGTGGTGTGGGAGTTAGGTCAATCTGACTGGTATGTGTGGGATGCACTGGAGTGGATCTGGGGATATCATACATACACAACAATAGCAAAGTCAAGACAAATATCTCATTAGTTTCGCCTCCCACAAGGGAAAAGATTACACTCTAGTCTTAATGAAAAGAGCTTATTAAATAAAAAATAGTCAACCTGGGGAAAAATGCAGGGCTTACCTTCTTGCTACCTCCCAGTAATCATCTTCACCCATGCCCCTACATGAGTGCAGGCCTTTAAAATATCCTAACAGTTTTCACAAGTGCTGTCTCATTTCATCCCCTCAAAACCCGAGTGTTTTCCAACAATAAAAACAATCCTAAGCAAGTCCAAGAAGCAACGAACCACAGGTAGGTAACCTGGCTGCATTAGAGTTTCATTATGGAAAGTTTTACTCTGCTGATGGCTTCTCAGAGCAGGTACACATGGAGTGGTCCATGAGTAACGAAGCATGGAGGCCCACCTCCTGGGGTCAGCTGGATGGTAGATGGGATCCTTGATTTCCTAGACATCCTCTTGAGTGTTTATTGGTTCAGTTATGCTCCCAAACCTCTTGTGAGATAAGAGCCCCTTCCACAGCCAAGTGCTTTTCAGGACTATTATCTTCTCATTTGAAGATGGAGTAAGCATCTATCACATGGGAGCAATCCATAGGCAAGGAAATGAGTTTTAAATGACCTGACAATTCCCATTGATAAGTGTGTCTACTTAATGTGCTATGTAGGTTGTGAAGAACCTCGAGACTGAGTTATCTATTTTTTCCATGTTAGCCATGGGTACAGCAATGGAAAAAACTCATACCACAGGTACTCATTTTTTGGTATGCCTATCCTTAGGCCTTACCACTTAGGGCTTCAAACCCCCATCCAAGGGTTCACTTTTACCAAGGTGGTTTCTAATTTGCCAGGTCATTAAGTTAGTGCAATACCCGGTTACTATTACTTTGCCTTCAGCAGATTTCTCATCCACTCTCTAGAAGGCCATCTCTAACACCCTCTGCCTTCTGGGTTATGTGAGGCACCTTTGATGTTCACAATGGAGTGATATTTCTGGCAAATTATCATTTGGCTGTCAGCATAGTATGCATCCTCTTCCTAAAGCAAGGTAATCCTAATTTTGGCAGGGAACGAATTGTTTCTTTAGGGAGCATGATGAGGCCTGTATCATAAGTTGTCATTTGGATGCTAATAGGTTATAGCTTCAACAGTGAAGTTCAAGGCAAGGGACCAGTCTTCTAAATGGCCACCTGGCAAGAGCCCTGAAGTTTGTTCCCAAATTCACTGGGTTCTGGGCCACTTTCCAAAGGGAAAAAAAAATCTATTTGATTGCTTTATGAGGGTTCAGCCAGTCTCTAAAATTTGTGAGTTTTGACTCATTCACTTTGGAGATGAATTTCAGTATATCTTTGCCAAAATCCTATAGATTACCATTGTCCTTGCAAATTTGCAAAATCTCAATATGAATTATCTCAATTTAATTGGTACTTTGTTTATGAGGTAAATTCCAAACTGCTGCTTCATTTCCCACTGTATTAGCAAGTAATGTGAATCTAACCTTAGACAGAGGAATAATTACCTCTGTGCCAATTCTTGGCTTCTTGAGTGAGCACCATACTTCAAGTTGCTCTGATAGTGTCAGGAGTTTGTGTCTAAGATAAACATTAGTATCCCAATATCTTCTTCCTGTACTCTTACCTACCTCTAACCCCTGATTTCCTTAGCTTAATTATTTTTTTTGTCTATTCAAAATTGCTTTGCAACCTGACCTCACCTTCATAATTCTTACTTTATATAGAGGACTTCTTAATGATAAATATATCATTTTGCAGTCTTTATTTTAATGCACACATACACATATTTCCTCATTTTTTGGGTATACGTCACATGCTACTTTGGACCAATAATAATCTCTTATAGTCATCCATTCAACTATTCATTAAATAAATATTTGTTGAGGGCCTTCGATATACCTAGTTTATATCTTATCCCTTCTAACCAGATTAAAAATTAAGGGTACTGTTCATGTCTTATATTCTTTTTTTTAATTCACTTTCACTAAGAATAATACTTTGTAGGGGTGCCTGGGTGGCTCAGTCAATTAAGCACCCAACTTCAGCTCAGGTCATGATCTTGCAGTCTGTAAGTTCAATTCCATGTTGGGCTCTGTGCTAACAGCTCAGAGCTCAGAGCCTGCTTGAGATTCTGTATCTCCCTCAGTCTCTGCTTCTCCCTGACTCACACTCTGCCTCTCTATACCTCTCATAAATAAACAAATATTAAAAATAGAATAATACTTTGTATACAATAGATACTCAGTGTCTGTTCACTAATTAAATTCCAATTGTAACCATACTTCAAATCTGGTAGGACCTTATGCATACATCTTTCATTTTTTAAAAACCTCCAATTCATATATCAGATACCATAAACACTGTCTGTACTTCAAGTGTATTGGTTTCCAAGGCACCTATTTATTTTTATTCAGTTATTAAACATTGGTCACTACAAAACGTAAAGGAATAGGCCATTAAGAAAAAAGAAGGCCCGTGAAATTTGTTTTTAAAGGATGTCATCTTATAAACTGCTCTCAGTTCATGAGAGACTTCTCTTGCCTGCTCAGAGCATAACTTCATGTTTAGAAAAATCTTATTCTGAGAACATAGTGGATGTCATAGACTTATGGCTGCTCAGTGAACAATTATTGATCAATGTGGTAAAGTTGAGCCCAAAAAGCTAGTCATGGTTCTCTTTGCCACTATTTTTTAAATCTGTAAAATGGGAGTAATATTAGCTGTCTTATATACCTTATGGGTTTCATTACACACCCAATACTGTAATGTTCATTTTAAACTATGAAGCACTTGTATAAAAGGTGAAATCCTGGAGGTGCCTCTTTAACAAGGTTTAGGTTCTAAGAACAGCATTTTGGGTACAAATCACAAATATCCAAAATTACCTTAAATATCAATAAATTCAGTCCATCTATTTTTCTCCCCGTATTGGAACATATCACTAGTGGTTTCTTTGGTTGAACACCAGATGAAGAATTGTATTTAATTTCCATTTATGGGAAATGTTATACAAAAAACATGCCCCATGATTTTTTTTGAGAAAGAGAGAGAATCTTAAGCAGGCTCCAGGCTCCACATGCAGCACGGAGCCCCACATGGGGCTCTATCCCATGACTCTGGGATCATGACCTGAGCTGAAATGAAGAGTCATACACTCAACCAACTGAGTCATCAGGTGCTCCAATATGCCCTATATTTTTAAAAACTATCAGTACCTTAGTTCCCCAAAATGTTCACACAAATAATAAGCATGTGGGAATGGGGACCACTGAGTGAAAGAATAGCAGATTCACTTCTCACATCTCATATTCCTTATGAACTAAAACCCATGATTATAAATGTATTACTAATGGTTTTATAAGCCATATTTCACTGGCTCCTGCCTTTGCTTGCTGGTGCAGGACTACAGCTCCTTGCAAAATACTCTGCCCATAATTTTTAAGAGCCCTGAGGACAGTGTTTTACATGGATTCACTTGTGGCCACATGGATGTTTGTTGCTAAAGTTTCTGTTGTTTTTGAACACTTGTGGTATTAATCATTGAACCAGCCAACATTAGACCAGGTCACCACCACATTCTCTGGACGTTTTCATGATCTCCACTGTGGCCTTCAAGTAATTAAAATGCTTATGTATTTTCTGGAGACTCCAATACTGCAAAGTTATGTTTTTTTCCTGAAGAAGTGGAAAGAAAAAGCCCTAATTACTCACTTATGGATTACATAAATTGTGATTTTATTTCTGCTTAGGGTGTTTTCCAAGAGGAGTCAATGAAGCTGCATTAGAGAATGAATCTTCCAGATAGGTAAGCATTATCCCTTCAATCCAAGAGTGACATCCAAGATATAGCATGACATGAGCACTGACCAACTGGGACACTGGCCTAGCGCATTGTAGCAGTGCAAATGGACTGAAAAATAGCCTGGATAAACCATCTTGTCGATGGTGTCCACACTTCTTGACAGTCTTTCTGCCAAAACCCACACGTAAATCACCTCTTGGCGGTCTGACCCCACCAATTTGCTGGATATACCAATACATGTTTGAACCCCAGTGGTGGACACTAACACTAAGCTATGCTTCTCTGTTATATTTGAATGCATTTAATTAAACAAAATTGATACTCAAATTATATTGTAGCAACAATAATGGAAATATTTTAAATGTAAGAAAAAACATTCAGAAAACCAACAAATGAATTAAACAACTTTTTATTCTTCCTCTGAGCCCTTGTCCATATGCAAATATTTTATTTTTTTATTTCTCTAATGTTTATTTATTTTTGAGGGGGAGAGAGAGAGACAGAACGTCAGCCAGGGAGGGGCAGAGAGAGAAGGAAATACAGAATCTGAGGCAACCCCAGGCTCTGAGCTGTCAACACAGAGCCTGAAGCAGGGCTCGAACTCATGAACCATGAGATCATGACTTGAGCCAAAGTCGTATCCTTAACCAACTGAGCCACCCAGGTGCCCCCATATGCAAATATTATATAAAACTGTAATTTTAATCATTACAATTATGTTTCAGTTTTCAATTGCAATCATATTTCTCATTTTGCCAGCATAATTTTGTGTTACTACTATGTGTACAGTATCAACTGAGATCAAGAGAGATTGTTTACATCTCCATGTAGTTTCATTTAAGTTGGGGAGAAAATGAGATATAAAGGCAAACCACATGTATGTCCTCTTTGGGCCACTCCTGTCGATTTTTTTTTCAGTCAGTGGCTTCTCTGGTGCTTAGAAGTACTTCACTTTAACTTCTCTCATGCCAGATTAAAAGCTTACAATTTGCCAGAATAGTTTACTTACTTAGAGTTCCAGTTGACTGGACTCTGTAAGGGATTTAGTTTTAATTCTAAAAGGGCTCATACCCTGTTGACATTAAAAATATTTTTAAAATGCAGATGAACAGACCATAGCCAGGGTTTGAAACATACACAGCAGTTTTCTCAATTTGCTGTGAGCAAATGTGTTTCCCACCACCTCTGGCATAGTTGTGGGCGCACAGAGGATGTACAATAAGCACTTCCTAGTGGCGTCAGGTATTCAGTAGTGGGTTTTTCCTCTTTTCTGATGCAGACCAGCAAAATTTATAAAATGTATAGAATCACAGCCAAATAATTTAATGAGAACAGTTAGGATAATTGGGTCACTTTTGATATGAAGACTAAATGGGAAAACTATTCAAATTCTTAGGTAATGCTTGAAGAAAGGAGAGTGCTGATGGGGGGTAATGGGTGTGTGCTCAACTGTCTCACACTGGTTGATTCCTCAAATAGGGAAAAAAAACCCCAAACTTGAGGTTTTTACCGACTGCATAATATGGACAGAAAATAATTTACCTAACTACACCTCTATTATGATACTGCTTTTATTTATTTTCTCTAGGTCTGTATCTTACATGCTAATCTTATATATATAAATTCAGACTACCTCCAGCTCTCTAAATACTTCCTTACATACATGTCTGGCATTACATAACCTCTTCTCTGTCTGGAATGTTCTTCCTTTTACCCATCCAGAAAACTGAACTTTGTTTAAAGTAGTGGTCTACAAACTGTCTGAATTAGTACTTTGCTGAGACTCCTGAATGCTCCTAAAATAGCAGTAAGAGTTATTTAGGGAAATATTAGTTATTTTTCCTAAATTATTACTTTCATCTTCAAGCACCGACACTACTAATGCATACACAATACAAATTGCAAAAATAAGGAATAACAGACATGCTGAAATATTAATGGGTTTATAAAACTAAATTATAAATCTTCTTCCACAAAAATCCTTTCTGGTCTGATACCTGGCATTTTCTACACTGTCTGATAGGATGTTACATAGGAAAACACATTCCTTGGGACTTTGTGCATTCTCTCCCATCCTCTTTTAGAATTCCATCCTACAGGTATAGGAATGAAGTCAAGCAATGATGCATCTTGATGGCCACAACCCAATGAGGGAGACAGGCCCTCTCTGCATTCTGGAATTTCTTCTTGGTAATCCATGGGACTTCAACATTTTTTTCCCCAAGTTTTTCCCCTGAATCAAAGGTATTCAATAGCCAAGAAACAGAATGGCAGTTTTCTTGTAGCTTCCACATTTACCATCACCATTATATAAAGACCTAAAGATTTTTGTTCTATTCTGAAATGTGAGTCCTATATCGATGTGAAGAAGAAAATTTTGACCATTTCTGAGTTGGTGCCCACTAATGAGTTCCCAAACTTTTGTTCTGACTGTGAATTTCTCAGGCCTGTATCTATTACATTATAATGCACATAAAACAAGTCTGAACTACCTAGAATTTTTTGTAGAGACGTATGCTTAAGTCAGAGTATTCAATCAACACAAAATACAGTTGTCTAAAAAAGTTCTTCTGAAAAAAATGTGAATAGAAATTGAATAAAATAATATTGAAACAGCCCCAAAATAATCTAATCAGTAATAATATATTAACAACATAATATTCCCTCTTCAGAGCAGAAATGTGACAAGCATAAAAAACTAAAAGGATTCATCAAGGTTTGTTCTCCTTTTATCTTAGATAATAGTGTCCTTTGGAGTATTTACATATGATCTATCAAAGGCTTGATATGAAACTTTTAATACAACCAGAGTCTACTTCATAGTGGCTGTATTTCAAAAACTGTTGTTTTTGGGTAGTCACCCATTACTTTCCCATTTGGGCATACCTCATTGATCGGAACAAGCATGAGCAAGTATGCTATGTCTTGTTATCCTGGGCACATTTTCAGCAATCACACAAATGAGTTACTTCAGAGGCTTTCCTGCAGTGACAATGTCTTATATCTGCTAAAATGCCTCCCATGATTCTCCACTGTCAATCAGACGAAGCCCAGATTTCTTGGTGTAACATTCAAAGGTCTGTCAAATCTGGCCCCAAACTACCTTTTAAACCTTATCTTCAATTAGTCTCCTCTATCAGCTTTCTGTTCTAACCAAACTGGTTTTGCTGAAGTCAGATAAACAGACTCACATTGCCCTTAATTGCTCTGAAGCTCCACCCACATCAGAGTTTACTAAGAAGGGGATTTGTCTGATGAGTTGGAAATGAAGTGGTGGAAAATAATTTACTTCCTCTCTCCTTTCTTCATCTCCAAATCCTAGTACTCATCCTTTAAGATCTACTTTAGATTGGAGTGTTTTCCACTCACTTATTATAAATAGGACAGCATGAGCAATTCATTTGAGCAAATTGTATTCTGGCTTATAAACTTTTTATGCATTCAAACTGTGATTTTAAATAATTATTTATTTAATTTACCATGTGTTTGTTTCCCTGTAAGATAAGCTCCCCAAGGGCACAGAGCCACTCATGTACCTCTTTATATCAGGTATCTAACAGATGTCTTGCATATAGTATGTACTCAGTAGAAGTTGGCTAGATTTATTAATTTAACTCATATTACAAAGGATTATCAATAAAAATGTTAGTGGTGGATAGTGTTGCTGAGGAATTCCATGTAATCAAAGGCTTTTTTTTTTTTTTTTTTTTTTTAGAGAAAGAGAGAGAGCAAGCGAGCTGGGGAGAGGAGCAGAGGGAGAGAAAGAAAGAATCTCAAGCAGGCTCCATGCTCAGCACAGAACCCAACTCAGGGCTTGATCCCAAATCCTGGGATCATGACCTGAACCAAAATCAAGAGTAGGAGGTTCAATGGACTGAGCCACTCAGATACCCCAGAGAGGCTTTCTGAGGAATATGTGAATCACAGGTGAATAAATGAGTTAGTCTGGGGGCAAATTTCCTTTAATATCAAATAAATTTATTATAAAATTATTAAATGAAAACATTTAAATTTAATATTTTCATCTATAATTAAATATGCTGATATATTAACAAAATCATTGCAATTTCTGTCTTCCTTTTCAGGCTTAATCCAAATGTATATGTATTTTGCAGAATTAGAAATATGGTAACATATAACGTAAAGTCCCATATTTTTCAATTAGTATTGTTTCTGAATTGCTATTAGTCTTTACATTTTTACTGGCTGCATAATATGGACTTAATATAATTTACCTAATTACACCTCTTTTATTTGATTAGTTTTCCCTTATTTTCTCTAACTCTGTATCTTATATGCTAACTGTTTTAAAATTTTTAAATGATTTTTTAAAGTTTATTTATTTATTTTGAGGGGAAAAAAAAGTAAGAGGGGCAGAGAAAGAGGCAGTGAGACAAAATCCCAAGCAGGCTCTGCATTGTCAAGGCAGAAACTGATGTGTAGCTCAAACTCATGAATGATGAGATCATGACCTAAGCCAAAACAGGTTACTTACCCAACTGGACCACCCAGACCCCCTAATTTTTTTAAGTAGGCTTCACACTCAATGCAGAGCCCAATGTGGGGCTTGAACTCACGATCCTAAGATCAAGACCTGAGCTGAAATCAAGATGCAGACACTTAACTGGCTGAGCCACCCAGGTTCCCTTTATATGCTAATCCTATATGCAAAATTTCAAACTACCTTCAGCTCTCTGAATATCTCGTTATATACATTTCTGGCATTGAATAACCTCTTCTCTTTGCTTGGAATGTTCTTCCCTTTACCCATCCGGAAAACTGACCTTTGTTTCAAATAGTAGTCTACAAACTTTTGTGATCTTATACCCTACTAGTAAAAATCATGTTACTATCATCTCCAATATAATCTGCATATTTATAAAACATATATTTTTGACCTACGGTGATATGCATATATAAGACATATACGAGAATAAAAAAGGATAAGGATATTTAAAAATACAATTTTTAAAATGTTTATTTTTGAGAGACACAGCATGAATGGGAGAGGGGTAGAAAGAGAGGGAGACACAGAATCTGAAGACAGGCTCCAGGCTCTGAGCTAGCGGTCAGCACAGAGCCCGATGCAGGGCTCGAACCCACGAACCACGAGATCATGAACTGAACCAAAGTTGGACACTTCACTGAACCAACCAGGTACCCGTAAAAATAAATTTTTAATTAAAGCTTCAAATGTTTTGTTCTACCCCTTACTCTTCTCTGACCCCCAAATTAATAACACTGTCTCAAATGCACAGTCTTGAAACATTTTGGTCATTGAGAAGACTTTACACTGGCATTAGCTACATCTCAATCATATTTAAACTTAGGGTAAGCTTTCAAAAATTTCAGGGGTGCCTGGGTGGCTCAGTTGGATAAACATCCGATTTCAGCTCAGGTCATGATCTCATGGTTTGTGGGTTTGAGCCGGTCCTCGGGCTATGTGCTGACAGCTAGCTCAGAGTCTGGAGTCTGTCTTTGGATTCTGTGTCTCCCTCTCCCTCCAACCCTCTGCTGTGCATGCTGTCTCTCTCTCAAAAATAAATAATAAAAAAATTTAAAAATTTCAGGCCAATTTCTTGTCAAATTTGATTAGCTCATTACTGTTTTCACCTAACAATGTGAAAGAGGAAGAGTTTCTACCAAGAGTAGGAGAATGTCAACTTTGCTATTTTGTTTATTCACTTACTCTTGCACTGTTAGTAAAAGCTATCATTTATAACTGTAGGAATCATTTCAACCTGTGAGGGTCAATATAGTTAAAAGTCAAATATGACTGAATATTCACTTACTCTCTTGTTCCTCAGTTTTCTCATCAGTAAATAGAGAAAAAATTCATCTACTATATAAAGGCTTATGTGCTCCAAACACCTACCATGTGTCCTAGATGAGTTAACTTTTACTGTTGATCAAAGGGTACAATTTTCATTAAAGGGGACTCTTTGAGCAGAAAGGAGAGACCAAAAGTGACAAAGAAAAGAATGGGTCAGAAAATAACCAGAAACCATGATAAAATAAGTAATAAATGGCAATAAATATATATCTATCAATAATTACTTTGACTGTAAATAGACTAAGCATTCCTGTCAAAAGACATAGAGTGTCAGAATGGATAAAAAACAAAAAAACAAGACCCATCTATGTGCTGCTGACAAAAGACTTATTTTACAGCTAAGGACACCTGCAGATGGAAAGTGTAGGAATGGAGAAACGTTTATCATGCAAATGGATGTCAAAAGAAACCTGGAGTAGCAATATTTATATTGGACAAACTAGACTTTAAAACAAAGACTCTAACAAAAGACAAAGAAGGGTGCTATATAATCATAAGGGTAACAATTCAACTGAAAATATTTATGCAACCAACATGAAAGCACTCAAATATAAAAACAATCAATAACAAACATAAAGGAATGAATTGATAAAGTACTATAATACTAGAGGACTTTAACACCCCACTTGCATCAATGGACAGATCATGTAAACAGAAAAAAAACCAAGGAAAAAATGGCTTTGAATGACACACTGGACAAGATGGACTTCACAGATATATTCAGAACATTCCATCCCTAAAATAGCAGAATACATATTCTTTTCAAATGCACATTGAACATTCTCCAGAATGGATCACATATCAGGTCACAAAACAGGCCTCAACAAATATAAAAATACTGAAATCATATCATGCGATTTTTCTAACCACAACGTTATGAAACTAGAAGTGAACCACAAGTAAAAAATCTGGAAAGACCACGAATACATGGAGGTTAAAAAACATGCTACTAAACAATGAATGAGTCAATCAGGAAATCAAAGAAGAAATTTAAGAAAATACATGGAAACAAATGAAAGTGAAAACACAACAGTTCAAAACCTTTGAGATGCAGCAAAAGTGGTCCAAGAGGGAAATATATAGCAATATAAGCCTACCTCAAGAAGCAAGAAAAATCTCAAACAACCTAACTTTACATCTAAAGAAGTTAGGGGGAAAAATGAAGTCTAAAGTCATCAGAAGGAAGGAAATAATAAAAATTAAGGCAGAAATAAATGATATAGAAACTCAAAAATCAACAGATCAATGAAACCAGGAGCTGGTTCTTTGACAAAAAATAATCAAATTGATAAACTTCTAGCCAGACTTGTCAAAAAATGAAAGGAACCAAATAAATAAAATCACAAATGAGGAGGAAAAACAAAAAAGCACCACAGAAATGCAAACAATTATGAGACTATTATGGAAAACTATATTCCAACAAATTGGACAACTTGGAAGAAATGGATAAATTTCTAGATATATATAAACTACCAAAACTGAAACAGGAGGAAATAGAAAACTTGAACAGACCAATAACCAGCAGAGAAATTGAATCAGTAATCAAAAAAGCTCCCAGCAAACAAAAGTCCAGGACCAGGTGGCTTCAGAGGCGAATTCTACCAAACATTTAAAAAAGAGTTAATACTAATTCTTCTTAAACTATTGCAAAAAATAGAAAAGGAAGGAAAAGTTCCAAATTCATTCTATGAGGCCAGCATTACTCCGATACCAAAACCAGATAAAGACTACAATGAAAAAGAGAACTATAGGCCAATATCCCTGATGAACATGTATGTAAAAATTATCAATAAAATACTAGCAAACCAAATCTAACAATACATAAAAAAAATCACTACCATGATCAAATGGGATTTATTCCTGTGTTGCAAGCGTGGTTCAATACACACAAATCAATTAATATGCTACATCACATTAGTAAAACAAAGGATAAGAACCATATGATCATTTCAATAGATGCAGAAAAAGCATTTGACAAAATATAACATCCATTCATGGTAAAAACTCTCAATAAAGGAAGCTGAAAGGGAACATACCTCAACACAACAAAGGCCATATATGAAAAATCCACACTTAATGTCCTAAATGGGGAAAAACTGAGAGCTTTTCCACTACAGTCAGGAACAAGACAGGATATCCACTCTCTCCACTTTTTTTTAACATAGTACTGGAAGTCCTAGCCTTAGCAATCAGACAACAAAAAGAAATACAAGGCATCCAAATAGGCAAGGAAAAAGTCAAACTTTTGGCATTTGCAGATGACACAATACTATCTATAGAAAACCCGAAAGATTCCACTAAAAAACTGCTAGAACTGATAAATTCAGTAAAATAAGTGTATAAAATCAATGTACAGAAATCCATTGCATTTCTGTATACCAATAATGAAACAGCAGAAAGAGAAATTAAGGAATTAATTCTTTACAACTGCACCAAAACCAATAAGATACCTAAGTATAAATCTAACTGAAGAGGTGAAAGACCTGTACTCTGAAAACTATGAAACACTGAGGAAAAAGATTTAAGATGATAAAAAGAAATGGAAAAACATTCCAGGCTGATAGATTGAAAGACCAAATATTCTTGAAATGTCTATACTACCCAAAGCAATTTACACATTTATTGCAATTCCTATCAAAATATCACCACCATTTTTCACAGAGCTTGAATAAACAATCCTAACATATGTATGGAACCACAGAAGACCTCAAACAGCCAGAGCAATCTTGAAAAAGAAAAGCAAGCTTGGGGCATCACAATTCCAGACCTCAATTCATAATTCCTAACTTAAAGTCTGGCTCTTGATTTTGGCTCAGGTCATGATCTCATGGTTCCATGAGATTAAACCTTGTATTGGGCTCTGTGCTGACAGTGCAGAGGCTGTTTGGGATTCTCTCTCCCTTTCTCTCTGCCCCTCCCCCATGCATTTTCTCTCATTCTCTCTGTCTCTCTCTCTCAAAATAAATAAATAAACATTAAAAAAGGTGATCAAAACAGTATAGGATTGTCACAAAAACAGACCCATAGATCAGAGGAACAGAATAGAAAACCCAGAAATGAACCCACAATTATGTGGTCTATTAATCTTTGACAAAGCAAGAAAAAAATATCCAATGGGAGGGGCGCCTGGGTGGCTCAGTCGGTTAAGCCTCCGACTTCAGCTCAGGTCAGATCTCACGTTCGTGGGTTCGAGCCCCACGTCAGGCTCTGTGCTAACAGTTAGCTCAGAGCCTGGAGCCTGCTTCCGGTTCTGTGTCTCCTTCTCT
>PJEM01017190.1:0-22729 GCA_004023845.1 Helogale parvula | reverse complement strand
TCTATCTTGGAGAATGTGCCATGTGCACTCGAAAAGAAGGTGAATTTCCTATCTTTAGGATGCAGAGTTCTAAATATGTCTATCAGTTCCATCTGTTCCAATATGTCGTTCAGGTCCATTGTTTCCTTAGTGATTTTCTGTCTGGTTGATCTATCCATTGCTGTCAGTGGAGTATTAACGTCCCCTGCAGTTAGCACATTTTTGTCAATAAGATTGTTTCTTTCTGTGATTAATTGCTTTATGTATTTGGGTGCTCCCGAGTTAGGCACATAGATATTTATGATTGTTAGCTCTTCCTGATGGAGAGATCCTGTAATTATTATATAATGTCCTTCTTCATCTCTTGTTACTGCCTTTACATTAAAGTCCAGTTTGTCTGATATTAGTATGGCTACTCCAGCTTTCTTTTGGCTTCCAGTTGCCTGATAGATATTTCTCCATCCCTTTACTTTCAACCTGAAGGTGTCTTCCGGTCGAAAATGCGTCTCCTGTAGACAGCAAATAGATGGGTTTTATTTTTTTATCCATTCTGTTACCCTGTGTCGTTTGGTTGGAGCATTCAGTCCATTTACATTCCATGTTATTATCGAAAAATGTGGGTTTAGAGTCATTGTATTCTCCCTAGGATTCGTGCTTATAGTGGTGTCTCTGGCACCTTGTATTCTTTGCGATCTTTCCCTCATAGAGTCCCTCTTAGGATTTCCTGTAGGGCTGGTTTGGTGGTCATGAATTCTCTCAATTTTTGTTTATTTGTGAAAACCTTTATCTCTCCTTCTATTTTGAAAGACAGGCTTGCTGGGTAGAGGATTCTTGGCTGCATGTTTTTTCTGCTCATCACTTTGAAGATTTCCTGCCATTTCTTCCGGGCCTGCCAAGTTTCATTAGATAGGTCTGTAACCACTCTGATAGGTTTCCCTTTGTATGTGAGGGCCCTTTTCTCCCTAGCTGCTTTCAGAATTCTCTCTTCATCTTTATATTTTGCCAGTTTCACTATGATATGTCGTGCTGAAGGCCGATTCAAGTTACGTCTTAAGGGGGTTCTTTGTGCCTCTTGTATTTGAATGTCTATTTCTTTTCCCAGATTTGGGAAATTCTCAGTTATAATTTGGTCAAGTATCCCTTCAGGCCCTTTCTCTCTGTCTTCCTCTTCAGGAATTCCTATGAGCCAGATGTTGTTCCGTTTGATTGTATCACTCAGATCTCGAATTCTCCTTTCCTGCTCCTGGATTAATTTCTCTCTCTTTTTTTCAGCTTCCTCTTTTGCTAGAACTATATCTTCTAATTCACCTATTCTTCTTTCTGCCTCGTCAGTCCTTGAGGTGGCTGCCTCCAGTTTGTTATTCACCTCACCTATAGCCTCTTTTAACTCATCAGTTGATTCTTTGATGCTTTTCTCAACCCTAGCGATTAATCTTATGACAAGCTTTTTAAATTCTTGATCTGAAAAGTTGTCTAGATCTTCCTTGAGCAGTTCTATGGCTGCGACTTCCTCTGGGAAGTTCTTCAGGGGAGAGTTTCTTCGTTTTGTCATTTTTGCTAGTTTTTTGTCTCTTGTCACCTTTAGAAAGCTTGTTGTGCTCTGTGCACCTATTAATATTTCTCTGTTAAGGGAGGCTTATTGACTGTCCAGGGCCTGCCTTTTCAGGAAATATTCTCTTAATGATGTCTCTCAGTTTCTCTTGTTGTGACTGTGAGTATTTTATTTCCATACTCTGAAATATTTGTGACTCGCCTTCTTGCACACTTTGACTTGTTTCTTGGTGTGTCCTAAGAAGGAAAACAGACTGACAAACACAGAGGGAACAGAAGCACACATATGCACATACAAATCAAATAAAGAAACACATTACAGGGGGGAAAGAAAAGAAAGAAAATAGGAGGGAAAGAGATGAAAAGAAGAGAAGAAGAGAAAATAAAAGGAAAAGAGAAAGAAGAAAAGAAAAAAATATGTATAAAAGGGGGTCGGAGACAACAAAGGACAGTAGACCATTTAAAAGTGTATGACCAGTTTAGGGGAGAGGTAAGGATGAGATACAGGAGAATATATCTGGGTTGCAAGAAGGTGAAAAAGTAAGGTAGAAAGGAGAAAGGAAAATATGGAGTAAAATTTAAAAGAATTGGGTAAAGAAAAAGGAGGAAAGGTAATAATGACAAAGAAATAAGTGCAAAACAAGTGAAGAAAGAAAAAAAATTTTTTATATTAAAAAAAAAAAGCAACAGCAGCTCCCCCTGATGGATAGGCGTGGTTTGATGTGGTAGATCTTGGAGGCTGTTCTCAGAGGCTCCGCCCCTGCCTGAGGCGAAATGAGCAGCCGGAGGTGAAGTGTGCACCTTCACAGACTCAATTGCGGAGTCCCCACCCCCAGCCAGGATCGTGATTGCAATGGGGGAAAGGAAAAAAAAAAAAAACCAAAAAAAACCCCAAAACTGAGTCTCTCTTGGTTTCCAATAGCTGTTGTTCAAGGCGCTGTGCGCTGCTGGAAATGAGCTGGGAGCTCCTGCAGTTTAAGCACGCGCCCAGGCCTCCACCCGCCCCCGACTCCTTGTAGGAGGTCGGGTAGGTGTGGGCCCTATTTTTTCCTGTGGGCACCCAGGATTCGCGCAGTCCGTGCAGGGGGCGAGGTGCGCCGTGGAAATGCGGTCCGTGGTCCTGTTCCCAAAACGAAGTTCGAATTGCTCGCCCCTGGCGCAGCCGCAGCCCCGGGCCGCTTTCCGCCCCCGGGAGGTCCGCTCCGCTGCGCTCTGGCCACTCTCCGCCACCGGGAGGTCCGCTCCCCTGGCACCACCACACTCCAGCCGCTTCTCGCCGGGAGAAAAGCCAGGAGGTGCGCTCCCCTGTCTCTTCCCTTTGTCTCTCGGGCTCCCCGCACTTCCCCCACGTTGGGCTGGGGATCTTACCTCCCCTGCGTGTCCCGGGCTGGCCCGTTTTCAGATCTCCCCCATTCGCCCCCACTCACTCAGGTATCCTTGAGGTTCTATTCTTTCTGGAGTCCGTATTTTCTCCTTCCGCTCTCGCAGATGAGAGCAATATCCCTCTCAGTTCAATAGATGGGGCGGACGGAGTTTACAGAGCTCCCTTTTTCTCTGCCATCTTGGCCCATACCCTCTATTTTTTATTTTTTTTATGTCTTTATTTTATTTTTAGAGAGACAGAGAGTGAGCGGGGGGAGGGCCAGAGAGAGAGGGAGACAAAGAATGTGAAGCAGGCTCCAGGCTCTGGGCTGTCAGCTCAGAGCCTGATGCGGGGCTTGAACCTAAATACCATGAGATCATGACCTGAGCCAAAGTCAGACGTTTAACTCACTGAGCCACCCAGGTGCCCCTCTCAATTTTTATTTGGAAAAACCTTTATTTCTCCTTCTATTTTGAATGACAGGCTTGCTGGATAAAGGATTCTTGGCTGCATATTTTTCTTGTTCATCACATTGAAAATTTCCTGCCATTTCTTTCTGGCCTACCAGATATAGTAGATAGGTCTGCAACCACCCTAATAGGTCTTGCTTTGTATGTTAGGGCCCTTTTATCTGTAGTTGCTTTCAGAATTCTCTCTTTATCCTTATATTTTGCCAGTCTCACTGTGATATGTCATGCAGAAGGTTGATTCAACTTATATCTGAGGGGAGTTCTCTGTGCCTCTTCCCCAGATGGGGAAGTTCTTGGCTATAATTTTTTCAAGTACCCCTTCAGCACCTTTCTCTCTTTCTTCTTCTTTAGGAATTCCTCTGATATGGATATTTTTCCATTTGATTGTATCACTCAGGTCTCGAATTCTCCTTTCGTGCTCCTCGGTCAGTTTATCTCTCTTTTTCTCGGCTTCCTCTTTGTCTTCTAATTCACCTATTCTCCTCTCTGCCTCTTCATTTTGTGCAGTGGCCACCTCCATTTTATAATGCACCTCATTTATAGCTTTATTTTATTTGTCACAACTATTTGTAGTCCATAGTCTTTGAAGCAATAGCTTCTCTGATGTCTTTGATGCCTTTTTCAAGCTCAGCAATTAATTTTATGACAGTTCTAAATTCTTGCTTCATTATGTTGCTTATATTTATTTTGAGCAAATCTGTAGCTGTGATTTCCCCCTAGAATTTCTTTAGAGGAGAGTTTTTCCGTTTTGTCATTTTGGCTGTCTTTCTGTCTCTTGTCAGTTTTAAAAGCTTGTTATGCACTCTGTACCTGTGAGTATTGCTATATTAAAGGAGGTTCATTGAGTGTCCAGGGCCTGTCTGTTCAAGAAGTGTTCTTTTGATGGTGTCCCTTGGTCTCTCTTCTTGTGCCTTTGGTTATTTTATTTCCCTACTCGTGGTGATATTTGGGAATTTCCATCATGTGTAGTTTGGCTTGTTTTTTGAAGTAGCCCTGAAAAGGAAAACAGACAGGCAAACATACAGGGAACAGAAGCACACAAACGCACAGACAAATCAAACCAACAAGCAAACCAAAAACAGGGGAACAAAAACAACAAAAAACAAAGGACAGTCTAAAGGTGTAAAACCAGAAATCCCAGCTACAAATAAAGAGCTGAGGGGGCAGTGCTGATGGAAGAGCATATACAAAGAGAGAAGTGACAGGGGTGGGGAGGAAGCAATATTGAACATTTACCAGGCAGAGAGACTAAAAGGCTTAATTCAGAGAGAGAAAGAGGAAAATATGGTAGGAGGTAAGGAGAAAAAAATGAACGTAATGTTATACCCAAAAAACTATATAGTCTGATCATCCCATAGATAAGGGAAGGTAGTGATGGAGGCTTACATTATGCATCAAGAGAATGGGTTAAATGTGACTCTTTAAGCAAACCATTGACCAGAGTGTCTAGTCTGTAGGCGTGGAGAGATAAGAATAAGATAAGGGAAAATATATCTGAATATTCAGCAAGAATTGACCTAGAGTTAATCCTGGCAATGCATCAATGTTGGTCTTGCCCAGGGCTCCGGTATAAAAGGGAAAAAAAAAAGGCAGCCTCCAGCCTGGATGGGTGTGGTTTGGTGAAGGCAGGCCTGCCTCCACTGCAAGTCCTGTGTGCTGCTTCCTAAGGCCCTGCTTTGGTGATTGTGAGGGGGAGAAAGGTGGCACCCCTGTCCCTTCTTGAACCAAGTGTTGTAACTCACCCTTTTGGGTCCAGTCTCCCTGTGCTGCGGGCATAGCCAAGGTGGGCCGTGTTGGATTTCCCAAGCCCCGCCTTGTTTCCAGATCTTAGTCTTGGCACTTTACTGATAGTGCCCGAAGTGTACTCCTGCAGGCCAGGCAGCTTTGTAGCTGGCGACTGAGTAAGGGGAGTGGGGGAGCAGTTTCTCCTGGTGCCACCTGGGATTGGGGCACCTCGCCCAGGGAAAGCGCCATAGTTAGAGAAAGGATCTCTCTCCGAACGCCCTACAGTTACAGATGGGATAATACGATCCCTCTCCGTCCTGGGGCGGAGGTTTTTCTTTTCTCCAGAAGCAGTTCTATGAGCGGTTTCAACCTCTTTCTCTTCTGCTCATCTCTCCACAGCTCCCTCCCCTCTGTGCCTCCGGTCCCAGCCTGTTTTTATCTTCCCCAGTTTGCAATCATGCACCTCTGAGGCTATCTTCTTAGTGGACTCCATCTCTTTTCCTCCCCAACTCTTGCAGTTCGGTGTCTTGTGGCTTCAGTCCTTCTTTGTTTGAGAGATGTGGGTGGGAAGTATTGAGCTCCCTACTTCTCTGCCATCTTGCCTCCATTCTCTAGTCTGGGTTTTTTTTTTTTTTTAATGTTTATTAATTTTTGAGAGAGAGAAAGATAGAGAGAGAGACAGCGCCCAAGCAGAGAAGGGGCAGAGAGGGAGGGAGATACAGAATCCGAAGCAGGTTCCAGGCTCTGAGCTTTAAGCACAGAGCCCAAAGTGTGGCTTGGATCCATTAACTGTGAGATCGTGACCTGAACCAAAGTCAGACACTTAACTGACTGAGCCACCCAGGTGCCTCGCCATCTCCATATTTAAGACTGCCATGCTGCTTGACAGTAGCTCAGTAAAATACCTTTCAGTTTTTAAAATTTAGTCATAATTTATTATGATTCTCTGTGAATGGTTGTAGAGAACATGATAGTAATTTTAAAAACATATTTATTTTTCAAGAATGCGGGACCCTGCTTTAATGATTAAAGGTAAAAAGAAGAATGTACATTCAGCCAGACTCAAGATTGGACAACAGATCAAGAAAAACAAAAAACTTGCTGGAAAAAATGGTGAGACATATTTGATTCCTTTTGGTACTAAAAAGGATTTAGAGATGATCTAGATTATGTGTTTCAACTTTTTCATTTTACTGATGAAGAAGTTCAGAAAGGTTAAGTATTTTTCCTAGTTTTGCACAGCTCATTAATAGCATAACTAGGACTTGATTATGAACTTTTGGTTTATAGGCTAGTGTTTTTTTCAGTACTTCTACTTTGGAGAGGATAGTTATAGAACTCTTTTCAAATTGAGATATGTGACCTATTTGTGGTGTGACCAACGTAGCATAAGACTTTGAGAAATCATACCAATAATACCAAAATTATTGTTATTCTTAGGTATTATATCTTTGTTCCTAAAAAACCCCAGAGAATACCCTAAGAAACTATCAGAAACAATAAGAATCTAGAAAGACTGGTTAAAATATAATAGGGGTACAGTTGACGAAATTGAAATATTGACTATAGGTTAAATAATAATATATCATTGTTAAAATTCCTGAATTAAATAAGAATTTGGCTATGTAAGAGAATATTTTTGTTTTTAGAAAATTTACACTTAAGTATTAGTGACAAAAAGATTATGGTATATATGTTGTTATTTATGTATAGGTCTGTGTACATGCATATGTTTATATATAAAGGGAGCTAGAATGATGTGAGGTGGTGGCAAAATGTTAATAATGGGTGAATCTTTTGTTCTGTTTTTATAACTTTTTTGTAACTGTGAAGTTATTTCCAAATAAAACTTTTAAAAAATTCAGTTACCTAACATAAGGCAAAAATAAATGTCTTTCATATATAGAAGTTACTCAGAAAATCAACAACATTGTTTATTTGTTAATTGTTTTATTTTGTATTGTTTTGCTTTACAAGACTGGAGATTAGCTATAAGAATGTTATAAAATCATACTAAATGTGAAAGACTATCCCAAAAAATTCTGAAACATAAAAGCACAGGGACACTGGAGAGACAGGAACCTGCTGTAAATAATATGAAAGCAATTAGAAAGTCATAGAAATTAGAATAATTTGGTACAGGCACAATAATAGAGAGATAAATCAAGGAAACAGAATTGAGATGTAGAAGCCAGATACGGTGTGAATAATGGGGAGGGTATATGATAAATATAGCATCTCAAATTGGTGGCAAAAAGAATGACTAAGTAATAAATAGTGAAAACAGTCATGAAATTGGATATCTATAACATTCTTATACTAAATTTAATTCCAGTTTGTCCAAAGATTAAGTGAAAAAAAAAGTTCTAGAAAAAAACATGAATGAATCTTTCTATAATCTTTGAGGAAAAGTGCCTATTCAAAGAATGACAAACCCAGAAGCCCGGTGAGAAAAGAATGATAAAATTGACTACATGCGTTTTAAAAAGACTGTATGAAAAACACCCTAAAGGAAACAAACATCAGGCACAGAAGAAAGTAACACATGACATGGAGTTAATTGCATTAACATGCAAAGAACTATTAGAGATCAGTAAGGATAAAGAAAAATTGGTAGGAAACATGAACAAGCAGTTCACAGAAAAAAAAATATATGTATATACATACATACATCTATATGTGTGTATAATTATATATACTATGTTGTATCTAACACTAAGAGAAACATAATAATGTATCTCTATCCCCAAAAGAAATCCTTTATACAGAAATCATAATCCAGAGGAGATCCAAAATATGGACAAAGGCATTTTTAATCAGCAGCAAACCTAATTCATGCAGGGATATTTGACCCTAGGACACCCATGTCTTAATAGCTTTTGTTATTGCAAATAGTAGTAAACATATAAATAATGCAATATCAGGTGTCATCCTGATACCATCCACTCTCTGGAAACGGAGGCTTTAGTGGACTCAACAATAAATAGCACAGCACTTTGGATTTTGCATTATAATTTTGCTCAAAAAACATATAATTTAGTGTCAGATGTATATATCATATATATAGATATAGATACATAACTGAAAGAATTAGCATTTATGATTAAAGAAATATAAATTAGGAAGTACAGTTTTCACTTAACAGAATGTCAAATGTTTAAACATTAGAGAATTTCTAGTGGCAAGAACGTGGAAAAAGTAAGCATTCTCATATGTTGTTGGTTTGTAGAGTGTAAGTTTGTTCATTCTTTTCACAGGGCAGTTTATTTATATTCATTAGACTTTTAAGTCACAATTCTATTTAATTAGTGATTCTACTTAAAGGGATTTATTCTGTAGCTGTACTTGCTTACATATGTAAAGATTTTTTTTAAGGATGTTCATTACAGGTTTGTTTATCATAATAAAATGACTAGAAGCAGTCTAACCTAGGTGAATAGTTAATAAATTATAACATAACCATTGAGGTAATACTCAGTCATTTAAGAAATCAGAAGATGAGGCACCTGGGTCGCTCAGTCAGTTAAGCATCCGACTCCTGATTTCATCTCAGCTCATGATCTCACAAGTTCATGAGATGCAGCTCTGTGTTGGCTTTCGTGCCGAGTGTGGAGCCTGCTTGGGATTCTCTCACTCCCTCTCTCTTTGCCCCTTGCACAGTTGCTTGTGCGTGTGCACGCGCTCGCTCGCTCTCTCAAAATAAATAAATAAACTTTACAGAAACTCAGAAGAATATATGTGTGTTGATAAGAAACAAAAATGTGTGTTATATACAGAAAAATAGAGATAAGGATAATAAAATTTCTTGTTGGACACAATGCAGGCAAGAAGACAGTGGAGTAGCAGTTTTAAAGCACGAAAACAAATTCTGTACCTAGAATTCTGTAACTGATTTGTTTTATGTTTTTTATTTATTTTTGAGAGACAGAAAGAGACAGTGTGAGCAGGGGAGGGTCAGAAAGAGAGGGAGACACAGAATCTGAAGCAGACTGTAGGCTCTGAGCTAGCTGTCAGCACAGAGCCTGATGTGGGGCTCAAATCCACGAACTGTGAGATCATGACCTGAGCCGAAGCTGGACGCTTAACTGACTGAGCCACCCAGGCGCCCCGAATTCTATAACTAAGAACTTAAAATTCTATACCCAGCAAAATATCTTTCAAAAATGAAGGTAAAATGAAGTTTCAGACACATAGCAGCTGAGAAAATTCCACACCAGCAAACTTATACTGTTTTATATGTTAAAGGACATTCTCTAGGCAGAAGGATGATACTTGATAGAAATCTGCATCTACACAAAGGAATGAGGATCACTGGAAATGGTAGGTATATGGATAAAAATACAAGATTTTTTTTCTTTCTTACTAATCAATTTTAAAGGCTAGTTGACTGTTTAAACAAAAATAACAACAATCGATTATGAGGTTTTTAACATATATAAAAATAAGGTGCATGGTAATAATAGCAAAGGCTGTGAGGGGAGAAATGGAAACGTACTATTGTAAAACGTATTTAAGGACATGACGTTTGAAGGTAGACTTTGTAGGGTTATAGGTGTATACTATAGAGACTGAATTGGTGGTGAGCAGAGCCTAGGGTGGCTGAGGCCTGTGGTGGGTGAGGACCTTGCCACAGATGGACAGCTCGTTTCCTTACAATGACTACCTAGTGGATTTCCTGCCTTTCTATGAGAATCCCTCAGCATGGATTCCTCCTCATGAGAGGGTACACACCCTAAGTGCAGTAGTGACTTGACTCAGTTCTGCCCTAAATTGTCGTACTGAAGAAGCCTCCTGGAGCTTTGTTGGGATTTAATATCTGAGGAGGAAAGAACTCCCAACTAGGCATCTTCATCTCTAAGGTGAGTCCTGATCTTGATGCACGTTGAGCAGGACTTCAGGGAGGGGACCAAGTCCTGGCAGAGAATGTTATGGATTTCCAAGATACTGAATGCAGCAAGACTGTTGGGATCCTGAAGACATCCAACAAAACCAGCATGCATGCCTGCTTCTTTCCCTATAGTTATCATCATGAAAAAAAGAGGAGCATACCCTACAGAGTTGCAGCCCACAGCCCTCCCCCATGTAATCTTCCAGGATATGCTTGTAGGCCTTAAGGAAACTACTGTCAGCCTTACCCTGGCAGAGTGAAGTTGGGGAGATGGCACAACAGACCCTCCACTGAGCCAGCTAGCCAACTGTGTCACACAAACTGTACTGCACTTTTGGTACCTAGTTTTCTAGATGAGCTTCAGTCCCTAAAAAGAGAATGATGTCTGAGTATGGCATAGCCTTTGGAGAATAGTGCTATTGAGTATTATGTGCTAGGTAATTACACATATGTCATATTATTTTCATTGGAATCTGGAAATCAGGAGAAAAAAGAATCTTGGGTGCTTCTGTCTAATTTACCTGGTCACCTTATCTTATCCTTATACTATCAATCTTATATACTCTGGAGACTTTAGTGAGACCTTGTTTCTTTACCCTTCCCCTTCTCCCCAAACTCTCTGCCCAAAGTAAAATCTAATGCTGAGGATAAAAAACAAATGTCTATTATAAACCCTAAGGGAACCCTTATAACAATCAAACAAGTTAGAGCCAGTAAGCCAACAAAGAAGATAAAATGGAATAACAAAAATAATTGTTTTTAAATAATTCAGTTAAAAAAATTTTAACATTTATTTATCTTTGAGAGACAGAGAGAGACAGATCATGAGTAGGGGAGGGCACAGAGAGAGAGGGAGACACAGAATCCGAAGCAGGCTCCAGGCTCCGAGCTGTCAGCACAGAGCCCGACATGGGGCTTGAACCCACAAACTATGAGATCATGACCTGAGCCGAAGTCAGATACTCAACTGACTGAGCCACCCAGGTGCCCCAAAATAATTCAGTTTTAATCCAAAAATAGTAGAAGAAGAGGGAACAGGGGAAAAAGAACAAATAGGAAAAACTAAAAACAAATAGTAAGATAATTACTTATACCCAACCATGTCAGCAATCACATTAAATGTAAATAATCAAACACTCCCAATTAAAAGGCAGAGATTATCAGATTGGATAAGAAAACAGTGCCCAACTATATGCTGACTTTAAGAAACACACTTGAAATATAAAGATATAAATAGGTTAACACTGAAAGAATGGGGGGGATATACTCAATTGAATTAGTTTCATGTTGTGGTAACAATTTACCACAAATGTAGTAACTTCAAAACAACAGAAATTTATTTCCTTACAGATCTGAGGTCAGAAGTCCAAATGATTATTAAGGAGGTAAAAATCAAGGTGTCAGCAAGGCTGCTGAGTGAGCTTCCAGGAGAAAAAATCCGTTTCTTGCCTCTTCCAGCTTCTAGAACCTGTGGCAGTCCTTTGCTCCTGGCTGCATCAGTCCAGTCTCTGCTTCCATTGTCACATTGCTTTCTCCCTTTGATTTTGTGCCACTATTATGAGGTTTCTTATGATTTCATTTAGGGCTCATCCAGGCAATTCAAGTACTCTTCCCTTCCCAAGATCCTCAATCACACCTGCAAAGTCACTTTTGATATGAAGGTAACATTCTCAGACTCTAGAGATAAGATATGAACATCTTTGGAGGACCAGTATTTACCCTACTGTACAAATTAAAGAAAACTAGAGTCATTATGTGTTTTCAATTAATATCAGACAAAGTTGATTTCAGAACAAAGAATATTAGCAGGGATGAAGAAAGTTATTTCACAGTGACTCAGAGGCCACTTCATCAAGAGTACATAATTCTAAGTAAGTACTCTCTTTTAATAGCAGAGTTCCAAAATATATAAAGTAAAAACTGATAAAATTGCAAGGAGAGGTAGACAAATCTGCAATTATAATCAGATTTTAATACCACTTTTTCAATAATTGTTAGGTCATTATAATAAATTAAGTAGAGGTGTCTGGGTGGCTCAGTCAGTTAAACATCTGACTCGATTTTGGTTCAGGTCATAATCTCACCATTCGTGGGTTCAAGCCCTGTCTGTTCTGACAGTGCAGGGCATATTTAGAATTTTCTCCCTCTCCCTGCCCTTCCCCTGCTCTCTCTGTCTTTCTCTGTCTCTCTCTCTTTCGGTCTCTCTCTCTCTCTCAAAAATAAATAAATAAACTTAAAAAAAAAAAGGCCAGGGAAACCTGCCTGGTTTAGTCAGTTGAACATAACAACTTCAGCTCAGGTCATGATCTCATGGTTCATGGGTTCAAGCCCTGTGTTGGTCTCTGTGCTGACAGCTCAGAGCCTGGAGCCTGCTTTAGATTCTGTGTCTTTCTCCCTTTCTCTGCCCCTCCCCTACTCATACTCTGTCTCTCTTTCTCAAAAATAAATAAACATTAAAAGAAAATGTATAGGGGCGCCTAGGTGCTCAGTCGGTTAAGCGTCTGATGACTTCTGCTCAGGTCAGAATCCTTTGTGAGTTCACAAGGACTCTGTGAGTTCAAGCCCCACCTTGGGGCTTATACTGAGAGCTCAGAGCCTGGACCCTGCTTTGGATTCTCTGTCTCGTTCTCTCTCTGCCTCCCCCACAATGCTCTGTCGCTCTGTCTCAAAAATAAATAAACATTAAAAATTTTTTAATTATTAAAAAAAGCCAAATAGAATATTAGTTGTGATAATATTTAAACAACACTATCAATCAACTTGACTTACTTAATATTTTTAGAACTTTCCACCCCAAAACAGAAGATGACACATTCTTTTCAAATACACACATAATATTTTATTAAGAGTTTCATTCTGGGCCATAAAACCAGTGTCAATAAATTTAAAAGAATTAAAGTCAAAGAGTATGTTCTCTGACACCAATGGAATTAAATCAGAAATTAGTAATAGAAAGAGCTCTGTAAAATCCTGAAATATTTGGAAACTAAATAGCACATTTTTAAGTAACTCATGGGTCAAAGAGGAAGTTGAAAGGGAAATCAGAAAGTATTTTTGACTAAAATAAAATGAAAACACAGTATTTTGGAATGTCACAGTAAGTAATTAAGGGAGAAAAATAGTACCAACTATGTATATTAGAAATAAATGACAGTCTCAAATTAAGGACATGAGTTTCTGCCTTAAGAACCTAGAACAATACAAGTAGATGAAATCCATAGTAAACCAAAGAATGGAAATAATAAAGGAGAATGCATGTTAAAGCAGAAATGAGTGAAATAGAAAACAGAAAAATAATCGAGAAAATCAATAAACAGCTGGTGCTTTGAAAAGATCAATAAAATTGATAAAACTCTAGCCAGACTGATGAAATAAAAGACAATACAAATTCTGCATATCAGAAACTAGAGAGGTGACATCATTCATAGTCTACAGATATGAAAAGAATAATAAGGGAATGTAATGAACAGCTTTATTTAGAAACCTAGATGAAATGGACACATACCTTGAAAGAAAAAATTAGAAAGAAATGAGCAACTTGAATAATAATATATCTGTTAACTAAATTGCATTCGTAATTAAAAACTTTGCCACCAACAAACAAATCAACAAAGAAAAAAAACTTGTAGGCTTAACACCTTCTGGATGAGTCTGCTAGAGTTACCATAACTAAACCACAAACTGAATGGCTTAAATGACAAATATATTCTTACACATCTGGAAGCTAGATGTCTAAGATCAAGGTAATAGAAAATTTGATTTCTTGCAAGACCTCTTTACCTGACTTGCAGATAGCCACCTTCCTGAAGTGTCCTTCCTGCATGTGTGGAAGAGGTCTGATGTCTCTGCCATTTTTTATAAAGACACAAATCCTATTTTATTATGGCTTCAACATATGAATTTTGAAGAGATGCAGTTTAGTTCATAACATCTTCACTGGTGAATTCTGCTAGACCTTTAAGGAATAAATAGTACTAGTTTTCCACAAACTCTTCCAAAAAGTTGAAGACAAGGAAATATTTCCCAATTCGTTCTGTGAAGCCACCAATAACTGAAACCAAAATCAAAGACATCACAGGAACAGAAAACTACAGATGAATGTCTCTCATAAACATAGATGCAAATATCTAAATGAAATTTTAGCAAATCAAATTCATCATGACAGAATGGGGTTTATCCGAGGAATGCAAGGTTAGTTTTATATTTAAACATCAATTACTGTAATTTGCTAGCAAGCTAAGAAAGAAAAAGCATATCGTCATCTCATTGGATGCAGAGAAAGCATCTGACAATGCCTAACATCTGTCACAGGTGAAAACTCTCAGCAAACTAAGAATAAAGGGAAACGTTGTCAACCTGAGAGAGGGCATCTACAAAAAAACATACAGCTGTTATACTTAAAGACTGAATGCTCTTCCTCTTAAGATAAAAAATAATGCAGGGGATGTCTGCTGTCACTACTTCTGTTGAACATTGTACTGGAGGGTCTAGCCAGGGAAATCAGGAAAAAAAATAAAAAGCACCCATTTGGGAAGAGACATAAAACTGTTTAGTCACAACATAATTATCTATATAGAAAATCTGATGGAATCCATAGTAAAAGCAACTATAAGTGAATTTTTCACAATTGAATACAAGATGAAAATACAAATATTATACTTCTATATTTTAGTAACATTTAGATAGTAAAAATTGATACCATAGTATCAAAAATATGAAATACATAGGTATAAATTTGACAAACTATTGTAAAAGACAGGTATACTGAAACTTACAAAACATTATTCAGAGAAATCAAAGAAAATTTGATGGAAACAAATAGAGGTGTATTGCTTTGTTCAGTCAGAACACTCAATATTGTTAAGATGTCTTTCTACTCAGATATTTTTTATGGATTCTACACAATCCTAATTAAGATTCCTGCATGTTTTTTGGTAGAAATTCACAAGCTGGTTCTAAAATTCAAATGGAGTGCAGAGGACCTAGAGTGATAAAATAGTTCTGAAAAAGAACAAAGTTAGAGGGCTACCACTGTCTGATTCTAAGAATTATGTGGCTGTAGTAGTCAAAATAGCAGAACTTTTGCATAAAGATAGGGAAATAGATCAATGTAATAAGAGTTCAGAAGTAAAACCTGATTTTTTAAATGTTTTATTTATTTTGAGAGTAAGAGAGAGCATGAGCGGTGGAGGGACAAGAGAAAGGGAGATACACAATCCAAAACAGGCTCCAGGCTCTGAGTTGTCAGCATAGAGCCTAACACAGGGCTCCAACTCACAGACTGTGAGATCATAACCTGAGCCGAAGTCAGACGCTGAAGGAACTGAGCCACCCAAGTGCCCCTAACACCTGAATTTTGACAAAGGCACAAGGCGTTTGTAGAGGAGAACAATTGAACATCCACATGCAACAAAATATTATTGAATGTCTTTATATATATTTAAGAATGGTGAATTTTGTTTTGGCCCACAGTGACTTGAAGATAAAATTGATCCTCTTAACCCTTTTTTACGTGTCACTGCCTTGTTAGGCAGGTTTGGTATAGGTTTTACTCTGGAGCTAGTTTAGCTCCTTCTACTGAGACATGACTTGTCAAGCATCTATCTGTCTTCACTAATGCCCTGGTTGTTCAAAAAGGTCTCTCTCAGGCGGTCAGGAATGTAAATGTCTCCCAGGCCTGTGTGACCAGCCTTATGAAGTCTCATCCTCCATATGACCCATTTAGTATTTAGATAATGGCCCAAGGAGTCCCCTTTATAGATTTCTGTTACCTATTCTTTCCTCCCTCATCTTTGGTATCCTGCCCTGCAAAATCTAATCAACTCAGCCTCCTGAAACTTTAATCTCTATCTCCTCAGTTCAGCAGGATCACCTTGCTATACTTGTGCTATGTTCAGGAAAGTGCATCCAGACAAGAAACCGGAGTGCTCTTAGAGCTCACTTTGTTGTTTTCCTTCTCTCAGAGGAGTCATAGATGTGACTCCATATATATTTTTTAACCCCATATATATTTTATCTAGTTTTCTAGTTGTTTACAACAGAAGGGAAAGTCATGGGGCAGTTATTTAGTCATAGTCAGAAGTGAGTGTCTTCTCCAACTTAGTTTTCATTGAAAAATTTGATATTCTTAATCTGTTATTTTAATAAATTACATAACTAGAATAGCAAGAATAACTGGCAAAGACAGATCTTGGAGTAAAGACTACTGGCTTTTGGTAAGCATACACTTTTCTGGTAGGAGCAGAATGCTTTGTAGTCTAGAATGGGGGAACGTAGGTTCCAGTGGTCAGAAGTTGCTTACTTTTACAGTGGCACTGAATGGAGGGAGTCTAATAAAGGCAAAGCAGATAAATTATAGTCCATTAAAAAATAGGCTGTGGTACTCAGTTACTTTTGTCAGAATTTAGCATGGAGTAAGTTAGCTAGATCTAAATTGTAGAAGCTATAATCAAAGCTATTCTGAAATTCAGGAAAACCAAATGAAGTATTATCCATAAAAAATGACAGGACTTGGAGTATCTAAATGAGGAATGACAGTATTTTTGGAGACTCAGTGCAGAATTGGTACCTGATATGCATAACCTGGGAAGCTATTTTAATTGTGTATTTTATGGCTTAGGAAATCAAAACTGTTGTACAGATCAAGATCATATTTCCTTGTTTAATTTCATGACAGCTATTTTTAGCAAAGAAAGAAAATTTAGCCTTCTCTTTTCTGGCCTCACTGGGGTTAATTTTTGTATCTTCCTTATGTACTTCTGAGATTTTCTTATCATGGTGGTATAAGACATTTTGGTACTATAGTATTTTGTTGGATTTAATAACATCTAATTCTAGATTTAAATAATCCCTTTCACCAGAACTCTTACAATAATGTTTTTAAAAAAAGAATCTGGGGACACATGGGTGGTTCAGTCGGTTAAGCCTCCGACTTCAGCTCAGGTCAGATCTCACGTTCGTGGGTTCGAGCCCCACGTCAGGTTCTGTGCTGACAGCTAGCTCAGAGCCTGATGCTGGGCTTGAACCCACAAACTGTGAGATCATGACCTGAGCCGAAGCCGGATGCTTAACCAACTGAGCTACCCAGGTGCCCCGAATCTGTTAGTTTTCTAAAGTATTCACCTTTCATGGGGTCTCAATAAATATGAACTTCTTACATGATTTATAATGTATTACAAACATCTTCAAACAAATGACATTTTTTCTTTCACCTTTTTCCATGTAGATAACATTACAGTTGGGAAAATGGATAAAATACTTTTTCATAATATAATTCCAGAATATTGACTAGATTCACTCTATTACATGTATTCCTCCTGATTTTCAAATATGGATTATTATTTTTTAGTTTTGTTTATTCTCTCATTTCAGGAAAAATGAAGATCAATGAAATACCTCTCTCTAACATTAACCGTAGAAACATTTTTGGAGAGAACTTACTGTATCAGGCTGCTCTGCACAATGACCCTGATCTTGTTCATCATTATATAATAAGAGGGGGAAATGTTAATCAGCCAAGTTATGCTGGTAAGTTGGTGTTGCCAACGACATTATTTTGAGGGTGGTTTGTAGTTTGTGCAGTCACTTCTATGAATGTATGGCAAAGTGGGCCTGAGGCAAGTCCCACACAAAAAGTTTCCAGGTCATTTTCCTGCTTGGGTAGCTGATCATCACCATCTCCCTAGGAATGGTGAGGTGGGGAAAGAGGACCAGGAGAAGAGTAGAATAACCTTCAAAGATTATGCCTGCCTCGGGCCCAGCAGGTGGGTCATGTGCAGCTGGCTTACACAGAAGCATGCTGTTCTTGGGGCTGACCTGCTGGCTTTGCATGGGAATTGTTACCGTGAAACCCAACTTTGAATGGAAGAGAAGCTGAAAGAAGCTGATGGTACACTTGAGCTGTGAGGGAAATTGAGATAACGTGGTAGCTGTGTAGCAGGGGCAGTGACCAGGGAAATGGAGAGAAGAGAGTACGAGATAGAGAGGGTGGGGCAGGAAGCTCAGAACATTCTTTCTACAAGGCTGGATCTCTGGTAGTCTTTCTTGTAGAGAGAACCTGATATTCCCCTGGACAAGAACCGTTCTTTAAAGACACTTAAGTACTTATGGCACTGAGCAGCACTGGACCAGCCTGGGTAGTGCTTTTATGTATCCGTACTTTTTCTAGCGTTTCTAGATTTTATGAAACAGTGAAAAAAAGTCTTATGATGCACAGATATCAACAGCACAGTCCATGGACAAGCAAATGATTATAAATACACATACAGCACTTACTTTAGCAAAGCCTGGGTTTTTATGATAATCAGGGTTTTTACAGCCTATTATTCTAAATCTCATACCTAAGTCAGCCACCAAGGTCTCGTAACCCTCAACCTTGGGTTCTTATTTACTAGCCAAAGCATTTGCTCCCTTAACTTTGAAAAATAAGTGGTATTTTTTGTTACTCTATATCTGCTCCTTAAATTCAGGATTAGCTCTACAAGCAGCTAACTTTATGGATTTCCCAAGAATCTCTTAACATGTTTCTTTTCATTAGCCCTTTCCTGAGCCATTGTCAATGTCCTTGGTGTCTCTTCCCTCCTTGTCTTTGGCCATTTATTGTTCACTTTCTCCTCACTCCCCAGGTACTTCTTTGAACTTCGTGTATTCTTTATCCTTAACATACTTGTCTGACTTTTTGAACTCTGTCTTGTTCTCTACTTTTCCTTCTCACTCTTCATCTTCGCTCTTATCTTTATTTCTGGCTTTTTCATCCCATAAAATTGCAGAGGGCAACATCTTTTTTTAATCTTTACTTATTTTTAAGAGAGAGAGTGCAAGCAGGGGAGGGGCAGAGAGAGAGGGAGACACAGAATCTGAAGCAGGCTTCTAGCTCCAACCTGTCAGCACAGAGCCCTATGTGGGGCTCAAATTCAGGAGCCTTGAAATCATGACCTGAGTTGGACATCTAACTGACTGAGCCACCCAGGCACCTCTAGAGGGATGTTTACAGACTGTTTTTAAGACTATTAACAATTTTTTTTCATCAGAGTCCCCTGCAGTGTTTGTTTAAAATGTAGCCTTTATTTCACCCTCCAAACACACACATACACACACAGTCTCACAATCAAAATCCATAGGTTAAAACCTTGAAATACGCATTTTATCATGTTTCCCCAGATGATTTTTATTCTCATTAAAGTTCAAGAACTACTGGCAGCTACTGGCAAGAGCTGCACACCTCTATGTAATATACCAGTTCATCGTAGTGAACTTTTATAGTGTGCCATGTGCCAATGTTATGAAAACAGAAAGACATATATACTAGAAAAATTTAAATATATTCTGTGATACAATCTAAAAAAGCTAAGTACCTTTTGAAAAATAAATAAAATGTTATAACAACAGAGCAATGGTCTTGTCATAGGTTAACATTTGTATTTTAAGTCCTTGTTTACATTTTGATATCTTTTTCTTTGATTTAACCAATTGCAGTGATTCTTCATCTGTCAAAAACAAAGGTGACAACCAGGAAATAATGCTGAAGAAAGTCTAAATACCCAAAACAGATTTCATAAAGCGTCTTTGCAAAAACTATCTCAGACCAATGCTTTGACCATTATTTTACACAGAATTCTATCTGATTACTAAATTTTTGGCACAGTAGAGGTCAAAGGGAAGATTGACACAGGCTGAGATATTGATAATAGCGAGGAGTTTAACAACAAGGCAAGAGATAAAAAAAAAACTTAAAATGAGAGGACACATTGTTGAGAACTATGTAATGTAGTAAAGCATGCACTTAGACCTCTGTGGGTGTGAACAATTGCTCCATTAGAGCATATAACTAATATTATTATTATTAGGATCTTGAATCATTATTGAAAATGTGTTAAGTTATATTTTCTTTTTAGGAAATGTATAATCCTATAAAGCTTTAAAGAATCATCCTTCAAGATAGTTAAATCTTTAAAAAGAAAAAAATATGTTTAAGGATCTTCCAACAGGTAGGGGTGCTTGGGTAGCTCAGTCGGTTAAGCATCCTGATTTTAGTTCAGATCATGATCTTAAGGTTTATGATTTCAAGCACTGCATCAGGCTCTGTGCTGACAGTGTGGAGACTGCTTGAGATTCTCTGCCTCTCCCTCTCTCCCCTTCTCCCACTGATGCTTTCTCTCTCTATTTCTCTCTCAAAATTATATAAATAAAGTTTTAAAAAAGTATCTTCATAGATCTAGAAGATAATAAAAGAAGGAGTGGTTTTATAACACAGAAGGAGTAATACCTAGGGGAAAGGAAATTCTTTGTATGTTTGATTTCTTTCCGTTTAATTTTATTTATTTATTTATTTCCGTTTAAAGTTTACTTATTTTTGAGAGAGACAAAGTGCAAGTGGGGGAGGGGCAGAGAGGGAGGGAGACACAGAATCTGAAGCAGGCTCCAGGCTCTGACCTGTCAGCACAGAGCCTGATGCGGGACTTGAAACCACAAACTGCGAGATCATGACCTGAGCAGAAGTTGGACACTTAACCAACTGAGTCACCCAGGCGCCCCCGTTTGAAATTTTTCTGTGAGATGTAGCCATAACTGGTCTACAGTGGCTCTCTCTGCAGAATAAAGGTCCTTCTGGCTTTGTTGATGCCAGGAATTTCTTTCAACCTTAAGATTAGTAGTGTTCATCACTGGGTTATTCTTGCTTACGTATCACTTAAAGTATTATTCATTTTTCATTCCTTTCTTGAGGACCTATCATTTACTCTGAATTACTGACATGTAGAAATTCTCTTCTTTGGGAATTTTCTGCAGTATGTTTAAAATAAAAGACTGGCTTTTCACTGTACATTTCACCTCATGCTTTTCATCATTCTGGCTCAGGGAAAACAAACTGATCTTTTGTTAGGGGTTTTGCTTTCCTAAAGCAGTTCCTTTTAGGAAACTAAGTTTTATTGTAGTTTAGTCAAAACCTAAATAAGGAATGAAAGTTTTCTGGGAGGAAAATTATCGTCTTCATTCTAAAGTTAATAGCTGTTGGATTTCTCACATACCGTCTTTCATCCTAGACTGGTGGCAGATAATCAGGACAACCAGTATACACGCTGATAAGCAAATTTCCACAGGTCCCGATATCTAAACAGGTTCACACTTTTTATCAGAAACAGTGCTTGGAGGGACATAATTTTTATATTATGTTTTTTAAAAGTAGGTAGTCCTTAAGTGCTTATGTTTCAAAAGTTTATATGTGGGCTATTTATTTGAAATTTTTATGACATTATGAAAAATCGGATATGCAACTTGAGTTCAATTATTTTCAGAGGTAAGGTTATCATATGGTGAAATGCAGATCTTAAATGTGCTATTGGATGAATTTTGCCAAATATATTCACCTATGTAACCCAAACCCCTGTCAAAATAGAATACTACCATCATCCCAGAAAGTTTCCACATGCCTCTTCCCAGTCATTCCCTACCTCCAACTCTCCAGAAGCCACTACTGTTCTGATATTTTTCACTCTTTTTGATAGTTTTGCCTCTTTAGTATTTCACCATTAAGCATGATGTTAGCTATAGGTTTTTGTGACTGCTCTTTATCATATTGAGGATTCCATTCCCAATTTGCTGAGTACTTTTATCAGGAATGAATGCTTGGTCATGATATATCATACTTTTATATATTGCTAGGTTCAATTTGCTACAGTTTTTTTTCCCCCAGGATTTTTGCATCTGTGACCATAACTAATATTGGTCTGTAATTTTCTTTTTGTTGCAACGCTTGTGATTGGTTTTGGTATCAGGATTTGCTAATATTTTGTTCAGAATTTTTTTTGTATCTATGTCATAAGTAATATTGGTTCATAATTTTCATGTAATGGTTTTGGTTTTGGTATCAGCGTTATGCAGACCTCATTAAATGAGTTAAGAAGTATTCTCTTCTGTGGGGTGCCTGGGTGGCTCAGTTGTTTAGGTGTCTGACTTTGGCTCAGGTCATGATCTTGAAGTTTGTGAATTCAAGCCCTGCATCAGGCTTTGGGCTGATAGCTTGGAGCCTGGAGCCTGCTTCAAATTCTGTCTCCCCCTCTCTCTGCCCCTCCCACGCTCATGCTCTATCTTTCAATAATAAATAAATGTTTAAAAGAAGTTTTTTTTAAAGATTGGGGTTAAATGTTTGACAGAATTTATGAGTGGAACTATCTGAATTATAAGTGGAACTCTCTGAGCCTGTAATTTTTATGTGTGGCAAGATTTTAATAATAAATACAAATTCTTTAATAGATGTGAGCTATTCATGTTTTGTTTCATCTTGTGTCGGCTTTGGCAAGTCTTATTTTTTCAAGGAATTTGTCCTTTTCATCTGAGTTATAGAATTTATTGGCATAAAGTTATTTATAATACCCCCATTATTTTTTTAATATCTGCAGATATTTAGAGATATTTATCTTTAATTCCTGATATTGCTCTTTTCCTTCCTTCCTTCCTTCCTTCCTTCCTCACTTACTTCTTTCCTTTTCCTTTTTTCCCCTTCCTAAACTAGTTTAAGTTGGAGAACTTTCAATTTTATTGCTTTTTTTAAAAAAGAAAACTGTAGGCCATCTGATGTCCTCTTCGGAGAAGTGTCTCTTCATGTCTTCTGCCCATTTCGTCACTGGACTATTCATTTTTTGGGTGTGGAGTTTGGTGAGTTCCTTGTAGATTTTGGATACTAGACCTTTATCTGATATGTCATTTGCAACTATCTTTTCCCATTCTGTCAGTTGCCTATTAGTTTTCTTGATTGTT
>PJEM01017189.1:0-22988 GCA_004023845.1 Helogale parvula | reverse complement strand
GGTGTCCAGGCCAGTCTGGACGGTGCCCTTGGCCATGCCCAGTGCACCTGTGAGCCCAGTAGACAGGGTGTCTTTAGTGCCAGTGAGGACAGTCTTTGATGTGTCCATGCCAGTCTGGACAGCTCCTTTGGCCACATTCATGGCCCCGGTCACCCCACTGCACACCGTGTCCTTGGTGCCTGTCAGGACAGTCTTGGTGGTGTCCAGGCCAGTCTGGACGGTGCCCTTGGCCACATCCACTGCCCCCGTGAGTGCAGACTGGGTAATGCCCAGGCCTCCCTGCACCAAGCCTTTAGCTGTGTCCACCACATTGGCCATCCCGGATGAGATGGCATCCTTGGTCTTAGTCATCTTGGAGGACACCAGGTCGTTTGCCCCAGGGGTCATCTGATAAGAAAGGACAGGTGTGGTCAAGAGGAAAGCTGAGGCACTCCGCACCCCAGACTTCGGCCAGCGCGAGCCCTCGCACGCCGTAGGGAGCGGGACCGTCCCGAGAGCGCCCCTGACCGCCCCCCTGGGCATACTTTGCTCTCCCGTGGTCATCCAGCCACAGCCTTCCAGGGCCCGACCTTCACGAGCTCTGTCACAGCACCAGGCGGCTCCCCTGATTCAAGAGACCCCCACTGCCAACCGCAGGTCCCCCCTCCTCCGGAAATTTTGCCACAGTCCCTGGCCTTGGGTTCAGTGCCAGGCGTGGGACGACATAGTTTGTTAGTCTTGCTTACTCTTGACTTCTGGAGGATTCCGAGCCTGGTTTCCCCGTTACAGGGGGAAGACCAGATTGCTCATTAAATGTAGGTATTCGGGGCGCCTGGGGGGTTCCATCGGGTGAGCGTCCGACTTCAGCTCAGGTCATGATCTCACAGTTCATGAGTTCAAGCCCCGCCTCGGGCTCTTGCTGACCGCTCAGAGCCTGGAGCCTGCTTCAGAGTGTGTGTCCCTCTCTCTCTGCCCCTCCCCTGCTCATGCTCTGTCTCTCTCTCAAAAATAAATAAACATTTAAAAAAATGAGCGTATTCAAGTAAGAGAGGAGAATTGACTGAGGTAACGTCTGCAAAAGAACAGGGACAAGTATTGGATTGGACTCCTGGGATACTGTGGATACTTGTCATCAGGTTTGACCTCCCAGACAGCAGCTCCTCTAGTCCGACCAAACTAACAAAGGGTTGTGATGGCCTGAGTCACCACCGCTGGGTCTCACCCACGAGCGTCCCGGGGACCCTGCGCGGTGTCTGCGGACATCTCTGACTGCCACGGCTCCGGGAGAGGGTGCCCCCGGCATCGGCGTCGAGTGAGCAGAGCCCAGGGATGCCGTGCAGTCCCCCGCTGTGCCCAGGACGCCTGCCAACCAAGAGGGATCTGGTCGCAAATGGCCATAACACTGAGAAGGAGGAGCCCAGAAATGTCATTCTTGCCCCCACCCGCCTGCGGCCCTGGGCCTTTTGGGCTCTGAGCCTGCAGAGACCTGAGTTCAAATCTCAGCTCTCTGCCCCTCCCCAGCCCCTGCTGTGTGACATGAGGCCAGCCCATCCTCTCTCTGATCTTTTGTCTGAAACCAGGTGAGCAGGTGCTCTGGTGGGAGGGAGGAGGGGAGGGGACTGGGTGTGGCCTTGGCTGCCTGAGTCTGTTGTAATCTGGGCCAGAGGGCCATGGGCGGGCCTCACCCTTCCAGATCCCGCGGAGTTGAGGGCGGAGGGGAGTAGAGTAAGACTGCGGGGGGGAGAGGGGCGCCTGGGGGGCTCAGTCGGTTGGTTAAGTGTCCGACTTGGGCTCAGGTCATGATCTCGAGGTTCGTGATTCTGAGCCCCGCATCCGGGTCTGCGCTGATGGGGCGGAGCCTGCTTGGGATTCTCTCTCTGCCCTTACCCCACTCTCGCTCTTGCTCCCTCTTTCTCAAAATAAATAAACTTTAAAGGAAAAAGAAAAAACACTCCAGGACAGGGGCTTGTGCTCCGTGAAGGAGTCCTAACAGCGCTGTGGCCCTCAGCCGTCACCCATCGGTCGCTCCGTTGGCCCTGCGTTGGGGACGTGACAGCGAGACCCCCGTTCACCTAGGACGGAGGGCGCAGGAAGCACCACCGTTCAGCCTCCGACTGCCCCAGGTGCACCCCCATGCCTTGCTGTGTGACCTTCAGCAAGTGTCTGGCCTCTCTGTGCTTTGGCCGCCGGGCGGGGGGCAGGGTAACTAGGAAGCAGCGCACAGAAAGCACTTCGGCCCCAGCCCGACGCGCGGGGAGGGCAGGAAGGCGATACTGCACCCATTTCACAGATGTGGAAACGGAAGTTCGGAGGGGAGACTGTGCCTGGATACCCTGGCAGGACACACAGGGGTGTCTGACCTCTCCTTGGGCTCAGCCCCCGCCCCCCCAAAGCCACGAACGGAAACGTCCCGGAGAGCCACAGAAGGAGGTGGGGGCGGTGGCTTCGGTGGGCCAGTCCTGCTCACCTTATCTGAAGGCAGCAGCCGCGTCTCCCCGCCCGCCGACTGCTCCAGGCTGGTGGCTGCTGTGGGGACAGGAGCTGGTCAGGCAACCAGGAAGGGCAGGGGACGTGGGCTGGCACCCGCCGTCCCGGTGCCCGTTGCGCAATCGGTGGGCACAGCCTGAAAGGTCAGGAATGTCCCAGCCGCCCTGCCAGGGAGCAGGAGGTGACCGCAGGGCCAGTGACAGCCCTGCAGGGGGCCCCCTGAAGCCCGGGGGGGAGGGTGTCCAGGCTCCTGGTGCGGGAGTTCTCTGGAGTGTTCTGTGGCTGGGTGCTGGGGGCTGGACCCTCACCCCAGGGGGACCCCAGGACGAGGACTCAGGGCCCCGCCCCGCCGCCACCGCCAGTCCGGCCTGGGTATGTGGGGCAGGAGTCAGCTGCCCGGGGCGCGGGGCCCATAGCGCGTGCGGGTCCAGGCCCTCGCCCCTGTGTCGTCAGCCCCCCCGCGCCCCGCCCCCCGCCGAGGCTCTGTCACCCCGGGGAAGCCAGCGCCCCTTGCTGGGAACCAGGATGGACACCTTCTGTGGCTCGGACATGGGGAGCACCCCGTACCCGGTCCACGGAGCGTCAGAAACGGGGTGGGAGGCAGGGGAGGGGCCACCGCAGAGAGACAGGCTGTTTTCACACCCTTGCTGGTGCTTCTGCTACTTTGGGCCCCTCACCTGCCCTATTCGTGCCTCAGTTTCCCCTCTGGTGCTACATGGGCGTGCCAGCCTGCAGTGTCAGTTGAGATGGTGCTGGGCACGTATGAACCCCCGCCCCCCCCCCACAGACGCTCAGAAGTCCCTGCTCAGGGATTTGTCCCTGGGGCGCACCTCTAGAACCCCGCCCCCACGGAGCTGTCCCCACACCCCGAGCCTGGGGCCACACAGACCTACCTGTGGGGTCCGTGACTGGCCGGGTCTCTTTCGCAGAACTGTGGGCACCGGCCATCAGGTTCCGGGCAGAACTGAAGCCAGGCAGGGATCCCAAGAAGCTCCCCAGGGTCTACATGGGGCAGGAGGGAGGTGTTAGTGGGGCCAGGCCCTGGGGCACAGGGTGGGGGCAGCTCTGGGTTCCCGGGTCCTCAGGCTCTTGATCCTGGTCTTAGCCTCTCTGAGCCTCAGTTTCCTTGCCTGGGCAATGGGCAGAGTCAGTCTGGCCCCTGTAGACAGAGGAAAAATCCTCCAGATCTCCAAAGACCTTTTCCTTCCACGGCCCCCACTTAACAGATGGGGAAACTGAGGCCCAGCGAGGGGCCATGGCTGGCTCAAGGTCACACAGTGGGGAAGGAGCTGAGGGTTGCTTGCGCCCCCCACTCCCCCCGGCAGCTTGGGACAGAGGGGAGAGTTGGTACCTTGGACTCTCAGAGCCTTTCCACCCCACCCTCCCCAGGCCCTCCGGCCCCCAGTCCTGTGAGGTCACCTTCCCAAGGTTCTGGGGGTCCCCGGGCCCTGGCAGGGATCTCCCCCCGCCACGCCTCCCCTCACCTTGCCCTTGGGTTTGGGAGGATCCCGGCCTCCTTCGTCTCGAGCAGACATGGTAATACTCTGAGCAGCTGGAGGGGAGCAGAGAGAGTGTGATGGGGACTCCCAGGCCTCCCCTCGCCCCCCCACCCCGGCCACACCCATCCGGCCCAGCCTCGCTCTGCCCCCCATTGCTCACCTGGGGTGCCGGAGGGTCCCTTGGAGCCACAGGCGGCGCAGCTGGTGGCTGGCTGTGCTCTCAGCTTCCAGGCCTTATAGGGTCTGGGGCAGGCACGGGCCCGGCCGGCAGGGGCAGGCGGCCAGCGGGCCGGGGGGAGGGGGGCCCTGGGTAGTCACGTGCCGCCCGCCCAGCCCAGCATGGGCCCCGGGCCCGGCACCTTTCCCCTGCTGTCCTCACCAGGCGGCCTCTGCCCACGGCACCCACCCCCGCCAGGGCCCAGGGATTTGCGGACCGTCCCACGCCCCCAAGACACTGCTGTCTCAGCCTCCGGTTTCCATCCACGAAGTACAGGTCAGAGCTCTGCTCTGCCGGGACCCCTTGGCCAGTGACCATCCGCCGGCCTCAGTTTCCCCTTCCAGACCCCTCACCGGGGCCCACAAGGTCCTGTGCGCTCCCTGCCCTCCCTCCTCCAGCTCTCGCCTCCTCGCTCAGTCTGCTTCAGCCGCGCGGGACTCTTCACCAGTCCTCCCACATGCCAGGCCTGGTGCTGCCCCGGGATCTTGGCACATGCTGTTCTCATTACCCAGCGAGCCCTTTCCCACGGCGCACAGCCCCTCCCTCCCCGCTGCCAGGGCCGTTTGGCTCCGAGCCATGTCCCCCGCGACACTACCTGGCACACGGTTTTTATTTAAGAACGTTTGGCGAAATGGGCCGGCTCATAGGACAGTTCTGAGTGTGAAACGTGGTCAAGCATGTGACCTGTTTCCCCCGGTGTCTGGTAAGCAAGCAGGTGCTCCCCAAACATTAGCTTAGTGTTGTCCAGGCAGAGGGAGAGGAGGGGGTCTCTCCTGAGCAGGGAGGGGATGTGTCACTTTCTGGGAGGGACCTCCCTTTATAAATTAGGGACAAAACGTGGATGGATACTGGGTGCCCAAAGAGCAGGAGGATCCTAGGAGTGAGACGCAGGCCTGGTGGGCTTGGGACGACCCAGGGTGGATTCCTGGAGGAGGCGTCTGTGCCAGGAAGTGGCAGAGACAGGATTCAGACCCAGACCCAGCGCCTGTGGACAGTGGGGGCTGTCTGTGGGTAGGGGCGCAGGCTGGCAGAGGAATTACCAGTGCTCCCCGAGCTACGATTCCCCCCTGCCCGCTCCTGGGACAGGGGTCCCAGCGGCATGTGGATGGGGGTATCGAGGAGACCCAGCTGGTGGTTCTGGGCACCGAGCTGGGAGGAGAGAGGGTTCCGACACCGCCCGACGACCCCTCGGTCATCTCCTTGGAGCAGTCAGTGTTGGGGAACGGCATGGGGATGTCCCCCCAGCTCCGTCCCCCCAGCCAACCCTGCCCAAGGGCGGCAGGGGAGGAGGGGAACCCCGGGTGTGCCACTGACCTTCCCACAGGGCCGCCACCGCACCACGTGACGGCGGAGAAACCCAGCAAAGATAATAGACGTGACCCTCAACATCGGGGTCAGGCCCCGCCCTCTCTGCCCACAGCCCCCCAGGCCGCTCACCTCCCTGGGGGAGAACCTCAGCCCTCCTCCTGCCCCTGGCTCCTGGCACCTCTCCGTCCTCCCCTCTTCTCGTCCTCCCCTTGACTCACTCTGCTGCAAACACACGGGCCCCCTCACTGCCCCTCCAACACCCTCCACCTGAAGCTGCCCCAGGACCTCTGCACGGGGGTGCCTCCTACCTGGAACGCTCCTCAGTCTTTGCTTACATGTCACCTCCTCTGAGAGGTCTCCTTGGACGCTCTTCTCTTATTAAAAAAACATACAGCCCTCCTCCTACCCTCACATGCTCCCCACCCCTCACCCCTGTTACAGTTTTCATCACCTACTAAAATCAAGACAAATAATTTCCGTCTTTTTCTCGTGTATTGTCTGTCTCTCCCACTGAATTGTAAGGTCCCAGAGGGCAGGATTCGGACCCATTTTGGTCCCTGCCAGGCACGGGTGCTCGGCAGGGGGTGCCTGACTCAGCAAACGAGTGAGCGGCAGGGACTCACCGCTTTCACACCCATTTCACGGAGGAGAAAACTGGCTCAGAGGAGGGAAAGGGCGTGGCCCACCCAGTCTAGGCCAGGCTGAGACCCCGCCCCGGGGCCTTATCTGCGGCTCCGCTCTGGCCCAAGACTTACCTGACCCATTATCTTTCTCTCCCCACTCTCCTTGTCAAAGAGATTGCCCCACAGCCGTGCCTCCACTTGAGCCCTTCCCTCTGCCAAAATGCTCTCCTTCGTGCCATCCTGCCCGTCCTCACCTACCCTGGGCCTCCGGGCGCCCCCAGCCTCGTCGGGGGAAGAGAAGGCAAGGTTGCCCGTGGCTAGAAGTCCAGGTAGAAGGGGCCTGGACTTCCGAGAAGGTGAACTGTGGAGTGTCAGAGCTATCCCACTGGAGTGGAGGGAGGGAGGGCTTCCTGGAGGTGGTGGCATTGGAGCTGGGGCTAGAAGACGGACTAGTGTCCTGGGGCTAGTGTCGGAGAGATGGGCGGGCGGGCAGTCCAGGCACAGCCTGCGCAAAGACCCCCAGGCGGGGAAGTCCGCACAATTTGGGGGCACGCGGCAATGTCTGTGGAGGGCCCCACGCCGACACCAGCTCTCCAATGCCAGGGCGAGGAGTGTGGCGATTTGGTCTGAGGGTGACTGGGAGCCATCGAGGTTCCTGCACAGGGGCCGGGATGTGAATCTGGCTGGAGGGAAGTCGTCTGGCCTCCCAGAGCCACCCCTGGGCCAGGTCCCAGGGAGGCCAGGGGCCACCCTGACCTCACCACATCAGACTGCGGTTTCCTCACACCCCACCCGGCCACAGGGGAGTGTTGGGGGTGGCCACGAGTTCGGGCAAAGGATGGGCGGGCCCCCATGAGACTGGCCTGTGGCCCTTCCCCTACCGCGGTCGGCCCCGTCTTGGCCAGCATATCTGGTCACATCACAGCATGATGAGTCACCCCGCCCCCAGGCTCCTGGCACCGCGGCACCATCACCCACCCCGGCCTGAACAGAGCGCACAGGCCTTCGGACAACACACAGCACCTTTATTCTGGAGCGAGGACCCCAAAGGGCAAACCGCGTGGCTCTGATGCCGCTGCACCTGCTCAGCGACCCCCAGTCCGGGCTGTACAGGCGGGCGGCGGAGGGAGGGCGCCAACCCTTCAAAACCCCATATAGCCATTGGGTAAGCCGTGTTTCTGACCTGATCTGAGCTGCAGATTTTTGATCCGCTTTTCTCGGGGTGCAGGGACTGGAGTCACAGACAGAGGAACCCAGTTTGGGGTCAGTGGGACCTGAATTGGGCTCCTGTCCCCATATGTCCAAAGGAAAGAGTGGGGAGTGTCTGAGATCAGTGAAGCTGGTCTAGGATTCTGAATTTAGCCCCACACCCCGACCCTGCACTTGGGCCAAGGCCACCGTGCAGTCTGTTAGTGCCACTAGGGGGCAGCAGGGACCTCGGTGGTTAGGGTTAGGATTAGGGTTAGGCCACCTCCCCCTTGCAGCCCGTTAATGCACACGCATGGCCACTAGGGCGCAGCAGGGACCTCAGTGGTTAAAGTTAGGGTTAGGATTAGGCGACCTCCCCCTTGCAGCCCCTTAGTGCATACGCATGGCCACTAGGGGGCAGCAGGGGCGTCGAGGGCGGGGCGACCTCCGCAGGCCTCGTATGCGGGCACAGCCCCATTGGCTTAGAAGTCCAGCTCTGGCATCAGGGTGTGCTTGGGGCGGCTGGGGGGCGTGGGTTCCTCTTTGGAGATGTCGCCTGGGAGGGCTGGCCCGTCCCCGTGCTGGGCCTCCCAGGCTCTCTGCTGGGCCGGCCAGTCCAGGTGAGCCCAGCGGGGGTCAGGGCCCCCCACGACCTCGTCCACCAGAGCCTCCAGGTCGGCCGGGGGCGCGGGCCGCTCCACGAGGATGGGCGCGAAGGGCCCCACCAGCCAGGGCAGCGGCATGGCCTGCACCACCAGCTCCAGCAGCTCGTCTACACAGGCGTGGGCCCGGGCCACACTGCCGCGGCCCTCGGCCAGGGCGGCCGCCGGCACATCCCCGAAGCAGCGGGCGTCGGCGAACGCGGACTGCAGGGCGTCCACGCTGCGCCGCACCTCGGCCACCTTGTCCTGGGCGCTGGGGGGCAGGCCCCGCACGCTGGTCTCCAGCGCGTCCACGGTGCCCTGCAGCTCCCGCATCAGACTCCGGGACAGGACGAGCGTCTCCAGCTCTGCCTGGGGGGGAGGGGAGGGGCCTCAGTGTCCCAGATGGGTGCCCACCAGGACCAGCGCCCTGCCTCAGTTTCCCCAAAGGGCACCCCATAGGACTGCACCCCCCTGCCAGCGGACACTCCAAACAGCGGACCTCAGCACTTGGTTGGAGACAGCTGGAGCCCGGCCCCGCCCCTCACACCCCCGCCACCCTCTCGCCGCCACCCTACCTGGCTACGGCGCCGCCCGTTTTCTGGCGAGAGCTGGCTCCAGTCCTCCCAGAGCTGGTGCACCTTCCCAGGGCGGGCGGGGGCAGCGGGTGTGGCCCCGCCCTGCATGACGTTGATCTGACGGGACAGGGACCGTGGCAGATTTGAGGGTTCGGGCCTGGATCTGGTCTCGATAAACACGTAAGGAGCACATTCTTCCCTGCAACCTCCCCCACCTGCTGGTCCAGCCTGGCCAACGTGCGCATCCTCCCCTCTGGCCCTGGCCAGACCCCGTGACTCGTGGCTCCCCTGACGCTCAGACTCACTTCCGCCATGCTGGTCGGTCGGCTAGGCACCCGCCTCCCTCCACCCTCCACCCCTGCCTGGTTCGTTCCAGTTTTCCAGAGTGGACATCTCCCTCTCCAGGAAGTCTTCCCCTCTTGCCTCCTGGCTGGGCAGATTCCACAGCACCTGATACGTTTTCCATCATGACCTTCATTCCCCTACTGCACTATGAGCGTCCTGAGAAGTGCCCAGGACAGGACAGGTATTAGAAGACAAATAGACATCGTGGTCCATCTGTCCTCTGGAATATTATTCAGCCTTAAAAAGGAAGGACATTCTGACACTTGACCTTGAGGAGTTGTGCTCGGGGATAGAAACCGACTCGGGTGCTCATCGGCGCCCTCTGGTGGCCGCTGGGGGTAGGACAGCCTGGGGTCCCGGATGGAGCTGGGGGACCAGGGGCGGTTTGGGGTGCTCGACCTGGGGGTGAGGAACGGGAAGGGGAGCTGTGGGAAGAGCCGGCATCCTGGTTGGTGTGGCCATTGTGGGTGTGGAGAAGCAGGGTGTCGAGTGTTGCTCGTGGGTTTTGACCTAACCCCCTAAAAGAATGGAGGTTGTGACGCAGGAGAGGACTGGGGGCTCTGAATGTATCAAGGTCAGTCAAGTGGGAACTCCCCGTGGGGCGCCTGGGGGCTCAGTCCGTTAAGCTCTGACTTGGGCTCAGGGCATGGTCTCCTGGTTTGTGAGTTCGAGCCCTGCATGGGGCTCTGTGCTGACGGTGAGATCCTGTTTGGGATTCTCTCTCTCCTGCTCTCTCCCCGCCTCCCCTGCTCATGCTTGCTCTCTCTCAAATTAAAAAAAAAAAAGTGGGAGTTCCTGTGCTCCTTAGGAGCAGGGAGGGACAGATAGGGACGAGCCTAGAACCTGAAAGCTGGGATGGGTTGGGATTGGTGGCAGGAGAACAAGGCTGGGTGCCTTGTCTCTCTCCGGAACTACTTTGACTCCCTATAAATTCCAGCTCCTACTTCCTCACCCCCCACACAGCCCCTGCCTGTCTCCCCGGCTGAGCCTCGACCCCCCTGAGCTTCCCCAGCCCCAGGTCCCCGGCTGGAGGCAGCTGAGTCCCGCTCTGCCTCCCCCTACAGACCAGCCAGGGCCACGTCCTGGGCTGACAGCCCGTGCTTGCTGGCCCGCACTGCGGGGCGGGAGTGGACGGAAGCATCTCACCAGCTCCAGGGTCTCCTGCAGCTGGGCCAGTGTGTCCTGGGCGTGGTGTTTCTTCTGCCTCAGTTTCCCCAGAGAGTGTTCATATGCCCGGTGGCGGAGCCGCGCCGACAGGGAGCCCAGGCGCACGAAGTAGCCCTGTTGTCTCCTCTGCTCCTCCACCGAGCCCACTTCCGGGCCCTCAGCCTCCTCCGCCAGGGCCGCTGGAGGACGGGAGGGGGAGGGGTCAGCGCGGCCTCCCTCCACGTCTGCTCACCCTCCTTCCGCATGCACGAGCCCACGGGCTCCCAAATGTATAGCTTCCCCTTGCTAACATCAACTCATTAACGTGCTCCAAACCCTATGACGTGGCCACTATTATTAGCCCCACTTACAGATGGGGAACACTGAGGCAAAGGGCGACGAATCCCCACGGTGTGCAAGAGGCAGGCCTGGGATTCGATCTCAGGCTCTCGTAGCCCCTCTATGAAACGGTCTGTTAAGAATAAACCGCAGGGGACTCGGGGGCTTAGCTGCATAAGCGTCCAACTTGACTTTGGCTCAGGTCATGAGCTCAGGGTTTGTCAGTTCGATCCCCACATCCGGCTGTGCAGTGACGCTGGGGACCCTGCTTGGGATTCTCTGTCTCTGCCTCTCTGCCCTCCCTCGTCCTCTCTCTCTCAAAATAAACTTTAAAAACTTTTAAAGAAAAGTGCTTGGCACACAGTAGGTGCTTCATAAATGCCTCGGAGCCTTTCTGCAGAGAAGGGAGGGCATCGACACGCTCTGGTCCCCAGAAGACAAGGGGTCGAGAAGTCAGATGCCCCTGGGGTCAGAAACAAGAGGTCGAAAATTGGAGCATGGTGTTTTGTTTGTTTTGCTTTTTTAAGATTTTATGGTGTTTTTTTTGTTTTGCTTTTTTAAGATTTTATGGTGTTTTTTTTGTTTTGCTTTTTTAAGATTTTATTGTATTATGAAGTCTCTACCCCTGAGGTGCGACTTGAACTTACAAACCCAAGATCAAGAGTCACAGGCTCCCCTGGCCAGCCCGCCCGGCGCCCGTGAGAAGGGCGGGTGTCAGGGAACCGTATGCAGCGGCAGGTGCTGTTCAGCCCGAGTGTTTCGGTTTTTTTGTGTGTGTGTGGGTGGGTTTTTTTGTTTTTTTTGTTTTTTTTTTTAATTTTTTTTTTATGTCTTTTATCTATTTTTGAGGGACAGAGAGAGACAGTGCGAGCAGGGGAGGGTCAGAGATAGAGGGAGGCACAGAATCCGAAGCAGGCTCCAGACTCTGAGCTGTCAGCACAGAGCCTGATGCGGGGCTTGAACTCACGAACCGTGAGATCATGACCTGAGCTGAAGCTGGACGCTCAACCGACTGAGCCACCCAGGCGCCCCCCGAGTGTTTCGGTTTTGAGCACCAGCCACAGGTCAGGATTCGCGGGGCGAACTCTGACTGTTAAATGCACACGATGAATGAAGCGCTTTAAAGGCATCACCGAGACCAAGATTGCAATCGGGCGGCAGAGCAGTTTGAGACCGTGGCCCCGAGTCTCTAAGCCCCGTGCATCCTTAGGGTCTGCGTGGTCCGGTGTCTAGAAGGAGGTGGGTCCGGGGGGCCGTGCGAGTGCAGGGGGCGCTGGGCCTGGGCTCCCGCTCTGTGCATTTCCTGTGGAACTGCTGTGTGGCCCCGGGCAAGTCCCAGGCCTCTCTGATCCGTAACCTCCGGGGATGGGGGTGGGGGTGGGGTGGGCGGAAGGGTTCAGGGGCGGGTGGGCGCGGGCGGCCTCACCGAGCTCGTCCTCAGTCATGGGCAGGAAGTGGTCCATGAGCTCCTCCGACTTGCCCAGCATGACGTCCACGGCGTGGCTCACCGAGCGCTTCAGGTCCACGCTCCAGCGCCGGCCCTGCCGGGCCAGGCCCGTCACGCCGCTGGCCACCGTGTCCTTGGCCGCGGTCACCACCTGGGGGGAGGGGTCGCCTTCCAGGTTTTGGCTCCCTTCCCTTCCCCCAGCCTCTGGGGGCTGGGTGTCCAGGGTCCCTGGCCCTTCCTGGCGCTGGGCCTCGATTTCCCCTCGGTAACACGGGGAAAAGGAAGAGTCCCCCCTCACAGGGCCCTTGGAGGGGCCGAGTTTAGTGAGCACATGTTCAGTGCTGATGATGTCAATCTGGCTGGTGTTTTCTGGGTCGGACCCCAACGGCACAGCCTCCGGCGGGCCCCGGGGACGATGCCCTGCTCCCTCCCGCCCCCGCTCCCCCTGGGTGCCCGCGGTACCGTCTCCGAAGGCTGCTGGAGAAACGGAAACTTCTCCTCCAGCTTGTCCAGGCCCCTGCAGGCGAGACTGTTCACGGTGGCCACTGGAGGGGAGAGGCAGGGAGTGAGGGAGAGAGAGAGGAGGCCTGGGCCACCCTGCGAGGGGCAGGGGGCGGGGACCCTAAGGGTGTGGGTGTGTCACCAGGCCGGTCCCCACCTCCGCTGCCCTCTCTGCCTCAGCCCTGCCAGCCGGCTGCTGCCAGCACCAAGGTGACTCCTCGCCCGTGGCCGGCTCAGATGCCCCAGCGAGCAGGCTCAAGGTCACACACACCGGCTGAGCAGGAGGCGGGCAGGCCCTAAGCTGAGACCCCGAGGTGGGCCCCTTCCTCCACAGACCAAGGATCTTGTGCCCCCGGCCCCCCGTCAGCTTGGACTCCTCAGTTGATCACAGCAGTCCGGGAGACGTGGGCACAGGCCACGTGGAGGCAAGGACAGAGACGTACCCGGGAGGGAGGTACCGGAGGTGTGTGTGTGTGTCAGGCCGCTGAGTGAGGGGGGACATCGAGTCACAGAAGGAGGGCGCCCCGAGGAGACAGCCAAGGGCGGAGGTCCCAGAGACGGAACCACAGGGCGTGGGGACGCGGGGACTCACGCTGGGGCTGCAGGTGACTGAGCAGCGGCCGGGCGCGGTCCAGGGCGCAGGCGGTGAGGCCGCACACGCAGTGCTCGGCCAGGCGGCAGGCAGAGCCCAGCAGCGGGTGCCTGTCCTTGGCGGCACCGTAAGCCTCCGAGACGGCGGTGCACGTGGTCCTGACCAGGGGCAGGGCCGCCACGCGCCGCACCACGTTCTGCGGGGAGAGGTGGCCTCAGAGGGGCCCGCGGGGGTGTGGGGAGCTTCTCCGGGCCGGGATGCGGGGCGTCAGCCTCCCCATCTGTAAGATGGGTCTCTAGAGCTGGGAGAGTCTAGGAGCCAGTGAAGTGCTTGGAACGGGGACCCGAGCAGAGCGTCTGCTGTCATCGCCGTCATTTGTGCTGCCGGGTTGAGAGTGCCCAGCCGGTGGGCACAGAGATGGAGGCGGACGGGGACCCCGAGGTGGGGGGGGGGGCAGCGGGGTGCGGCTGCAGACACGCTCCCCGCCCCGGGCGTCCCTGCGCCCCTCTGGGAAATGGGTAGGATGTGCTGCCATCCCCCCATGCCCGCCGCCCCTCCCCAAGGTCCAGCAAGCATGGGAGGGAGTCCCTGGTCTGACACTGTCCCAGGAGGGACGGTCCCCCCACGCCTCCCTGTGCCCCTGCTGCCCGGGCGGAGCAGCCCCTCACCTGCTGGTCCGGCTCCCACAGGCTGGTTCTGGGGGGCTGCCCAGAGTCTTCTTCTGACATGCCGGCCGCAGACATCCTGAGGGGCAGGGCCGGGTGAGAGGGGCTTCCACACACCCCTGCCCAGGCCTTGGGCTCTGTCCCGCTGGCCAACTGTTGTTCCCTCTTCGGGCCTCAGTTTCCTCAAAACAGAGTTGTGATTGCACCGTACCGCATGGCGTCTTGAGAGACACAGACAATGCATGCACGGGGTCTGCACCCACAGGGTGCACCCGGAGGGCGGAGGGCCTCCGGCAAGGTGGGCACATAAGGGTTCAAAGCATGGGCTCTGGAAACAGAAAGACGTGGGTTCAAATCCTGCCATTACCTGCTGCGTGACTTTGGGCAAGTGCCTTCACCCCTCTGAGCTCTTTCCTCTTCTGCAAAGGAGAAGAGGTTCCTCTTGCCCCCGGGCACACCCCAACTCACCCTCACCACGCCCCCCCCCCCAGAACTGCACCACCAGCCCCTGCAGCGGTGGAGGTGGTAACTTCGGATTCTCAATAAACCTACAGACTACAGGGAAACTGAGGCCCCTGGAGGTGAGGTCCATGCTGTTTCCACGACCACTCATCCAAGCAGGCTCAGAGTGGGGAGTCGGACCCGAGTCTCCCCGCCCGAAGTTCTTCCCTTCTCCCCTCGCTGTGGCCTCAGAGCCCTGGTGGCCGCCCAACTGGGTCCTGAACTTGAGCCAACTGGGCCAAGGGTCTCGGCCACCTGCTCCAGGCCTTCACCCCCCTCCCCTCTCCCGCCGCTGGATCCGCTCCCGCCCACCGGATCGGGAGCCCCGAACCTGCGGGCCTCCGGGACGCCCTCCACGCGGTACTCACCCGGGCGCGCGCAGCCAGAGCCCCCGAGAGTCGAGAGTCGCAGCGGACCCCAGACTCTGGGGCCCAAGCTCCGCCCACCGCCCGCCCCGCCCGCCTTATAGCCTCTCGGGGGCGGGGCCTTCGGGTACTAACCAATGGGGAAAGGCCGTGCGGAGGCGGACTCCGGGGCGGGGCTCCAGCCCACCCAGCACACCTCCCCACCTCCCGGCGCTTCTCTGGGGTTCCGGGCGCTCTGCGGTCGTCATAGTAACTTGGGGACGCTGGATGTCCCCGGATTGGACTACTTCTGTTGGCCAGGTTTGGCCACCTGTCACCCTGCCATTGCCACGAAGACAGTGCAGGATGATCACAGCCCCCACCACCCCGCCGAAAAGAGTGACCTTGGGCAAGTCTTCAGGGTGTTTTTATTTAGAAAAATCTGTCATTGAACTCAGCCAGGATTCAGGCCGGCCATTCCCTTGGGTCCTCATTTTACAGATGAGCGAACTGAGAGATCCGATTCAAACCCCTCTCCGGCAGACTCCAGGCCCCTCCCTGGTTTTCCTAATCATGCCTGGAATGATTGCCAACGACCATCCTTCCAGGGAGCTGAAAACACTGGGCGTGCCCCCAAACACCCAGGGGTCCCCCAAATCTGACTCGGGCTCCAGCACGCCCAGCACTGTGTCAGCAGGCGGCTCAAGGTTCCCTCCAGTTGGGAGCACACAGCCTTCAGCTCCACCCAGCCTGCCCTGGGTGGCTCTCCCCCTGGGTTGTCAGCGGCCGGCATGACAAACTGTTTGGAGCCCTGAAGCAATCTGGTTTAATTTAAACCTTCCCCAGGACACAAGCTATGGCAGGAATCCACCGGTAAAATGACACTCCGGGCAGCAGTCAGGGTTTTATTTGCAGTTAAATCTGGGGGGCGGGGCGGGGAAGCCACAGGCCATCAGATCCCAACTGCAAACCCTCTGGAAGCTCAGGTCCTGCGCCCCCAGGCCCTTCTCCTTCCTCCATAAGACCCAGGAAATCAACTTGGGGGATGTTTGGAGCACAGTGAATTCCAGTTCGCCCGATTCCTTTCCGCAGTCATTTATTAACCCCCGAGTTCTGACCCCAAGCTGGGTGATGCTGGCTACAAGGCAACCCAGCCCCAGGCCCTGCGTTCGGAGAGCCCCTCAAAACGGAGGAGACAGAGCCAGACACAGACAACCCCAGTGTGGCCAGGGCTGGGCCAGAGGGAGGCCAAGCAGGCTGAGGGCTCCTGGAGACCCAGGGATCTGGAAAACAGGGAAAGGCTTTCTTGGAAGAGGGTCGGAGGAGGCCAGAGAGCCCGAGGTGTGTTTGGGGCGGCCTGGGCCGGCGGGCCCAGCCGGCAGCTCTGGAGAGCTGAAGGGGGGGTTCTCTGCTAGGCGGCAGGCCGTGGGCTCCCGGGCCAGGCTCAGTGGGCCTCGGCCGCTGCCAGGAGCATCTGGCCCTTCAAGGCCTCGGGCCCAGCGCAGCGCGTCGCGTTCCGAGAGAACATCTTGTCTTTGTTGGCCTCAAGCCACCCCCAGAGGTCTTCCAGGTCCCCGTCACAGACCCAGGGGTTTCCAGAGAGGTCGAAGCCGTCCCCCATGTCCCGGCTGGGCCGCCCCAGGGCCGCCCAGAGCCCCCTGGGCGCGCCGGTCAGCAAGTTGTTGGCGAGGTCCAGCATGTCCAGCTGCCGCAGCCCCCGGAAGGCGCCGGCCTCCACGGCGGCCAGCTTGTTGTCATTCAGGAAAAGGTAGCGAAGGTCCGGCTGGGGCGCCAGGAGCCCCTCTCTGAGCACCTGCAGTCTGTTGCCTTCCAGATGCAGCCTTTCCAACCGCAGGGGGCCTTTCAGAAGGTCAGGGGGCAAAGCCTTCAGCTGGTTGTTGCTGAGGTCGAGGATGCGCAGGGAGGTGACGCTGGCCAGCAGCCCGGGGGGCAGGGTCTGGAGGCGGTTGTCAGACAGGTCCAGATGCTCTAGGGCTTTCAGACCCTGCAGCCACGAGGGCTCCAGGCCCTCCAGCCGGTTCTCCTTTAGCACCAGGGTGTGGAGAGCAGCCAAGGCCGCGAAGAGGCCCGGGGGCAGGCGGGTCAGGGCGTTGCGGGTCAAGTCCAGCACCTCCAGCCGAGGCACGGGCACCAGGAACTCGGGCGGGAGGCTGGCCAGCTGGTTGCTGGAGAGGTGCAGCTCCTGGAGGTGAGCGAGGCCCTGGAGGGTGTCGTCCGGCAGCCGCGTGAGGTTGAAGAACTCCGCCACCAGGTAGGTGGTGTCGGCTGGGAAGCGGCGGGGGAGTCGGGCGGGGGGGTGGCAGGAGACGGAGCTGCCGTTGACGGAGTGGGACACCAAGCAGGCGGTGGGTTTGGGGGTGACCTCCTGGGCTGAGGCCATAGATAACAGCAGCAGGAACAGCGTTCTCGAAAGCTGGGAGCTCAGGCCTCCGGGGCTGCAGACAAGGACAGAAGATACACCCAGCTTGGTGAAAACGTCCCTGGAATCAGCCGGCTGGTTCCTGAGTCTACTTCCACACCCCAGGGACCGTGCCACCTCACGGGTCCCCGGGACTAGCGCAGTCCCGTCCTGCTCCTCTCCTGGCTTGCAACCCTCACCCCCAACAGCTGCCAGAGGGGTACCTGTGGTTCCAGAGAGAATTTAGCTCTCTGAAAACTGAGTTTCCCAGTCTGACCCATAAATGTCACCCCTCCCCATTGCCAGCCTAGCCCCAACGGGTTGTTAATTATTTAGTCAAATTTGCTAATTCCTTCTGTTCTACCTTGTTTTCTGGGTCATTTCTATCTCCCTGGCTCCCTATTTTGAAGCCAGAGGCAGCGAACTCCTACTTGTCCTGCAAAGCCCCAGCTCCGATGCTCCCTTTTCCCTGAAGCTTTCTCTTCTCTAACTTTCCCAAGATTTCCCCTCTGGAATCTTCCTCTTTCTGCTCAGCCCTGGCCAAACAAGGTTAAGTCCAGCTCCATCTTGCTCCCAAGTGCTCGAGGGCAACCCAGGGCTCCGAAGGGCTGGGAGGACTCACCTGAGCTTTTGCTCTGACCTCCAAGACATGGTGGCCTCTCTCTTCCACGTGGGTTCGCTTAGCCTGGCGAGGGACCTTATACCTATGGGACTGGGGGCGGGTCCACCCACCACAGGGAAGTCCTCACCCACATTCTGTTCCCATTAGCGGCTGGACCTGAGCCAGGCGGGGGGAGGGGAGCGGTCAGGATTGCAGAATTGCTTCCTGGCACTGGGAGCCCAGCGGGGGAGCTGCCTGCCCCCCTTCTCTGCCGCCTTCTATCTGGTTTTTCATCCCCGATTCCTGCTTTTGGGGAGTCGGTACCCCAGAGTCTCTGGGGCTCACGCCTCACTTCCCCCAATCCAGGAATCCAGGGTCAAGGTTGCAAGGCTCCATTCCTGGGGGCGTGGGGGGCAGGGACATCTCTTTAAGCAAGAGATACTCTTTGCGATAAATCTGAGGAGCCAGGAAGCTCAGTGGAGGAAACAAAGAGTATTTGCCTTGAATTCATAACATATTGTTCTTGACTTTTTTTAGTGCAATAACCTCTGTGGTGTTTGTTTTTTTTAAAAGCAAGAGACAGAGTGCAAGCAGGAGTAAGGGGCAGAGAGAGAGACAGAGAGACAGAGAGAGACCGAGAGAGAACCCCAAGCAGGCTCCATGCTCATCACAGAGCCTGACTTGGGGCTCAATCCCACAACGATGAGATCTTGACCTGAGTCGAAATTAAGAGTCAGACGTTTAACTGATGAGCCCCTCAGGCACCCCCAAGTGAAATAATTTTTAAAAAATAGAATTCAAAAGTCAGTGATGCCCGAAGTCTCCACAGTCTTTGAACAAGTGCCCGGGAGGGACTAGACCATGCTCTAGCTCCCAGGTCTAAAGAAACGGCTTCGTTTTGTGATCTTCAGTGAGCGGTTTAACCTTCCTTGGCCTCAGTTTCCACATCCGTGAAGTGGAACTCAGTCTCCGAGGGCCCCTTCTGTTCTTTGTGCTGTTTGTTTTGCGTCTCCCTCATTCCCTAGGAAATGCATCCGGAAGCTACAAATTTCCCTTGGAGAACTGCTTTGGCTGCATCTCACAGGTTTGGCTATTCAACACTTTCATTCTCGTTGGGTTAACTTTAAACGCACCCAGGACTTCTGTGACGCCTGGCCCTGGCCCAATCTCTTCCCAGCCCAATCTCTGAAGAGTTTAGTCTCTGTCGAGCCATGGGAACGAATATGAGTTCTGTCTTGTGAGCACAGAGGTTCAGAGACGCATGTGCAAGCTGACCGTGACAGGCGTAAAGACGGGTGAATATCCTCGTGAGTACACAGACACAGGCACAACACAGAGACACAGACAAGGCAGGACAGAATAACAGACCCGTTGAGACGGACGCACTGAAACAGATATGCACAGAAGAGGCAAAGGACTGAATAACAGTTTCCCAAGGAAGACGTATCTTTGACCAACAGGTACTCGAAAGGTGCTCACCCTCTCGCATCCACAGGGAAACGCAAATCCAAACCACAATGAGATACCACCGGACACCTGTCAGAATGGCTATTATCGAAAAGAAGGGGCGCCTGGGTGGCCGAGTCAGTTTAGCATCCATCTTCGGCTCAGGTCATGATCTCACGGTTCATGAGTTCAAGCCCCGTGTCAGGCTCTGTGCTGACAGCTCGGAGCCTGGAGCCTGCTTCAGATTCTGTCTCCCTCTCTCTCTGCCCCTCCCTACCTCAAGCTCTGTCTCTGTCCTGTCTCAAAAATAAATAAACGTTAAAAAAAAAAGTTTAAAAAAAGAAAATTGCTAAGAGATCTTTTTAAAAATTTTTTTCTTTATTTTGAGAGAGTGGGTGAGGGGCAGAGAGAAGGAGAGAGAGAATCCCAAGTAGGCTCTGCGCTGTCAGTGCAGAGCCCAGTGAGGGGTTCAAACCCACAACCATGGGATCACGACCGAGCTGAAATCAAGAGTTGGACGCTTAACAGACTGAGCCACCAGAGCGCCTGGTGGGCGAGTAGATCTTAAATGTTCCCATCATACAGAGATCTGCATGCACGCGCCTGCACACACACACACAAGTACGTGAAGTAATGGAGGTGTTAGCCTCACTGTGGTAATCAGGGCGCGATATCGGCGTGCATCAGGTCCCTGAGGGGCGCACCCGAGTCTTACACCATGTGGTACCTCAGGCCTCTCTCCGTGAGGCTGAAGAAACAGACACACGCGGTTCACGGGGAGCTCGGGGGGGTCATCCTGGTGTGTTGCGTTTGTGTATTATGCCGACAGTCTCCCCGGGGCCAAGGGGGAACCAGATCTGTCTCGTCCACTGCTCCATCCCCAGAGCCCAGCACACAGTAGGCGCTTCATGGGAAGTGGGCGGGAAGGAAGGGGTGTGAACCGTAAAGGCAAAACGCCACGGAGATCTCCCTTTTAAAGTACAATCAGAGCCCACCGCAGACGGCTCCCTGTCCCACTTACAATAAACTCCATCAGGCTGGGGGGAGGGGGATGGAGAGTTAACGTTTAACAGAGATAGGGTTTTAGTTTGGAAAGATGCGAAAGTTCTGGAGACGGATGGTGGGGATGGGCGCCCAACAATGTGGACAGAGTTCATGCCACCGAACTGTGCGCTTAAGAAAAAAATGTTAATGTTTATTTTTGAGAGAGAGAGAGAGAGAATAAACAGGGGAGGGGCAGGGAGAGAGGGAGACAGAATCCAAAGCAGGCTGCAGGCTCTGAGCTGTCAGAACGCAGCCCACGCGGGGCTCGAACCCACAGCCCTTGAGATCATGATCTGAGCCAAAGTCAGATGCTTAATCAACTGAGCCACCCAGGCGCCCCTGAACTGTGCATTTGAATTCATGTGGATGTATGTGGATTTCACAATAAAAAAATTTTGTTTACGCTTCTCAGCAGTGCTGCCCTGCCAGCCCTGCCTCCTCTGCCTCCTCAGCTGCACCTGCTCCTGGCCCCGCCCCTCCCCGTGTTGCCGCCTCGCCCTTCCTCCAAGCTTGTCTCCACTTCCCACGCTGCTCCCTCTGCCGCACACCTGCTTTCTCACTCGTCACATCTCAAGTGTCACCTCGACAGGCCCTCCTTGACCACCTCCCACGGCGCCGCACACCGTCACCCCCTTCCTGGCACATGACCTGGCGTTTCCCCCACTGCACACGTCACTCCAAATCCAGCCCTAACTTACGAGCACGGCCGGTGTCCCCAACTAGGCTCGTACTCCACCAGGACAGGGATCTTTGTTCCCCAACGGTGCCTGGCATACAACAGGTGCACAGTAAATATTTGCTCAGGAATGAATCAGAAACTGGCCCCATCCAGGGGAAAATGCCCCCGTCTCCACACCCAGCTCCCCAGAATTCTGGTTGGCGCCAGGAGTGGCCCAGGGGCCCCCGACCTCCACCAGGCAATCCGGTGGTCCACCCCCGGGAGACAGAGCAGAGCCAGAGCCTTCGGGGCCGGTGGTTGTAAACAGTTTTATTGACGGGGAGGGGGGTGGGGGAGGCAAACCCTAGAGAGGGTCCAGGACTCAGCCGGCCACTCAGCTGGCATGCATGGTCAGCTGGAGGTCAAAGGGGAGGTCACGAGGGGACGGGTGGCACGGGACCCTCTGACCACCCTGGGGCCGTATTTACAGTGGGGCCCGCCCGCCTTCCCCGCCCCCAGACCACCAAGCCCTTTGGACGGCTGCTGCCAGTGTGACTTCCGGGCAGGCCCCCCCTGCCCGAAACCCCTGCTTGTCTCCCCTCAAACTCCTAACCGGCACCTCGGAGGCCCCCCGGCCTTCTGGAAGCCCCGCGCCGGCTCAGCCAACGCCCAGGCCGCTGGGGCCACCGCCTCGCACACGGACACACACACTGCACGCGCGGCCCGCCCCGACACAGACACACACACACGCGCGCCGGCAGCAGCCCTTGTGGGCACACACGCACACACACCTCCCTCCCCGTCCTGGCCCCTTGCACACGCGCACACACACCCACACACGCCAGGAGCCTGGGTTGAGGAGGGGCCTGGGGGGAGGGGGTGGGGTGGGGGTGGGGAGCTCGGGTCGGACCTACGGCCCCTCCCCATCCCGCCGCCTCCAAGCGCCCCACCCTCCCCCCTTCTCCCACCCCCGGCTGCCACCCCAGGACCGGAGTTGTGCAATTGGATAGAAATCTGCAAAAGAAACGCCCCTTGGAAAACAAACCCAAATCCACGCGCAGAAGGTCAACCTCAAATCCATAGCACATTCCTCCCGCCCCCCCACCCCCAAAACCGCCTCAGTGTCCCGCGGCCCCGGGCGCGGCGCGGCGGGGTGGGGGGGGCCGGGCTCGTTGTGCTTCCGTGTGGCCGAGGGGCCCCCTCCCACGAGGGCGGGGCGGCGGGCGGGGGTCTTGAGCACCCAACGGAGCTGGGGCCGGCTCTCTCGCTCCTGGTTCCCGTGGCTGGCACCGCCGAGGCGTCGGGCCCCGGCCTAGGGCACCGGGGGCGCAGTCCTGTCCGTGCCCCCGTAGGAGAGGAGGTGGGCCAAGTCCGTGCCGGGCCGCGCGTGGCGGCCGCGGGGGCGCTCGCCCGGCCTGCCCTCGCCGCTGTTGAACGTGTGCGTGCGGCGCAGGGCGGCGGCCGGCGGGCCGTGGGGGCCGGGCCTCCGCAGGCTGCCCGTGGGCGGCGGGCTCCAGGGCCGCGCCAGGCCGTCGGCGGCGGGCGCCGGGTCCGGGGAGGGGCCGGTGGGCGCCGACACGACGCGCCGGCGGTCCGGGCTGGCGTGCGGCGTGAGCGGGAAGTCGCCGTGCGACGCGCGGCCGGGGCGGCCGTAGAGGCGCGCGTCGGGCGCGGGCTCGCCGGGCGCGGGCGGCGGCTCGGGGGCGCGCGCGGGCGCCAGCAGCAGCAGCGACGAGGACGCGGAGGCCGAGAGCAGCGCGTGCGGGGGCTCCCAGGCGCGCGCGCTCAGGGCGTGCGGGGGCGCGGCGGGCAGGCGCTTCTGCGGCAGCGGCGTCTGCTCGGGCGTGGGCAGCAGCCCCGAGTCCAGGTCGTGGGGGCCGCCCTGCAGCAGCGTGGCCTTGGCCCAGCCGTTCTGCATCAGGGGGGCCAGCAGGGCCTCGGGGGGCCCCCCCGCGCCGCCGCCCGCGCCGCCGCCGCCTCCCCGGCCCCCGGGGCCGGCCGCCCTGCGCTCGCCCAGGCGGCTCACGCTCAGCACGGCCTCGCCGCCGCCGTGGGCCAGGATGGCCTCCTTGTCCTTGCGGCGCGCCAGCTCGCGCCGCTCGCGGAGGCCCACGTACCAGCCGACGCTGAAGCCGGACACCACGGCGCCCACCACGAAGGCCGCCACCGACGACGTCACCAGCAGGTTCACCGACACCAGCCCGGCGCGCTCCTCCGCCAGGCTGGCCCGCAGGAGCCCTGGCCGGGAGGGCGGGCCGCGTGAGAGGGGCGGCGGGCTCGCTCGGGTCCCGCCCCTCCCCGCCGCCTCCGTCGGTCCTCGGGAAGCGTGTCCGTCTGTCCGTCCGTCCGGCTGCTAGGTGGCGTCTCTCAGTGTCTGCCTGTCCGCTGGGGTCTGCGTGTCCTCTCCGAGCGTGTCTGTC
>PJEM01017188.1:0-22983 GCA_004023845.1 Helogale parvula | reverse complement strand
CCGGGTGTTACATGTGGGAGGTGACTCACTGGATTCGGTCCGAGGTCATCATCACGCTAGACGCTAACTAACTTGGATGTAAGTGAAAAATAAATAAACAAACAACAATAGCAACAAAAAAGAAATTTCCAAAGTTACTAACTTTATTATAATGGATTCTGTGTTTCTGAGCATTTATGTAAAGTATAAAAGTCATTGTCAGTAGTTTATCTTAAATATGTAAGTTGGCTGGCAAAAGAGTACCTCTTACATGAATCATAACTCTCTACCTGTAGAGAGTTCCCGGGTTAGAAAATTTTATTCTGGTGGTGGCGTCTCTAAGTTTGAGTTGCTAGAGTAACTTAGCTCCGCAGACTGTAGGACTACAGACACGGTCTTTGAACTTGGCTCTCACAGCGCCTCATCCATGCCTGCGCCTTCCTCCAGCACCGGCAGAGATGACCTGGAAGGAGTTTAAGCAGTGGGGGTGGGGGGGGGGTTGATCTGTATTCTAATCTGTGCCTGTTCGTTTTCTTCTGTCTCCCACCCTGACTCGTGCTCGCCCACATGTTATGTGATAAAATACATAGTATAAAAAAGTCCCTTCACGAAAGGCAGGAGTTTTCAATTCCGGACTGTGGTCAGGCCGCTGGTGGGTCCATGTCTCTATGTAGAGACATCTTCCAGGAGAATCATCCTTAGCATCAGAATTCATTCATTCGTCTGTGGCCCGAAAGGATTAAAAGCTACCACATGGCGGAGGAGTGTTGTTTGTTCTTTTTTAAACTTGTAAACAAAGCATTTTATTAACAAAATATTTATACCCTTCATACAGCACAACAAGTTTGTAGTGAATTAGCATGTTACATACTCTGTAAAAGTTATTATAGAATCATCAAGCTAAAACAATAGTTTCTTTTTTTAAACTTTATTTATTTTTGAGAGACAGAGTGTGAGCAGGAGAGGGGCAGAGAGAGAGAGAGACATGAATACGAAGCAGGTTCCAGGGTCTGAGCTGTCAGCACAGAGCCTGATGCGGGGTGCACACTCACAAATGGTGAGATCATGGCCTGAGCCGAAGTTGGACGCTTAACCGACAGAGCCACCCAGGCTCCCTTAAAACAATGTAGTTTTAAAGTATGCCAAATCAGGGGCGCCTGGGTGGCTCTGTCAGTTGGGTGTCCGACTTCAGCTCAGGTCATGATCTCACGGTTCGTGAGTTTGAGCCCCGTGTCGGGCTCTGTGCTGACAGTCAGAGCCTGGAGCCTGCTTCAGATTCTGTGTCTCCCTCTCTCTCTGCCCCTCCCCCGCCTGTTCTCTGCCTCTCTCTCTCAAAATAAAAAAATAAAGACATAAAAAAAAATTTAAAGTATGCCAAATCAGCTTTGCAAAAATTGTCTCCTACCAGTATAAGTATAAAAAGCAGAATCTTCCAACAAGAATCAGAGGGTCTGGGAGTATTGTTATTATTTATTTTTAATTTATTTATTTTTAATATTTTATTTACTTTTGAGAGAGACAGAAAGAGAGAGAGAGTGGGGGAGGAGCAGAGAGAGAGACACACAGAATCCAAAGCAGGCTCCAGGGTCCGAACTGTCAGCACAGAGCCGGACGTGGGGCTCGAACCCACAAACCGTGAGATCATGACCTGAGCCAAAGTCGGACGCTTAACCGACGGAGCCCCCCCAGGCGCCCCTATTATTTTTCCAGCACATCACCTCGCACTCTCCCTGACCTGGGCTGGGCAGACCGTCCTGAGGCTGGCCGTAGAGCCCCGGGGACTCGGGCCTGCAGGCCTGCGTGTGAGTGAGCGCCTTCCTCCTCCGAAGCTGCGGCTCACTGTCTGACCTGAGAACTGGCTTCCGGAGCTGCGGTTCGGCCTCCATCCCTCACGGCCTCACGGCCTCCTTGCCACCCCCCCGCTCCCCGCCATGTTCTTCCCCGAGCTGTCCCTCAGTGCTGCAGAAATGCTTGTGGATCCAGGGGGAGGCTCAGATCCGTTAGGGGGGCTCCTAGCTGGGGCTGCTTTGGGGTCACGGGGGACGAAGGGAAGACTTGTGGATACTTTGAAGGAAAAGAGGAAAATGTTTTGAAACCGTGTGTTTGAAGATTGAAGTTTGAAGCTGAGCAGCGCGGAGCCGGTGGTGGAGACCGCCCGGGGCCTCCCACAGAAGCTCGGAGAGGGGACACTCTCGGTGACAGGTCAGAGACGCGACAGCGGAACGGGATTGTGCCGCGGTCCCCGCAACGCACCCTGCGGCTGTGTGCCCGTCCCCCTGAGCGGTGGGGAAGGCCGCTTGTGCGTCGGGCTGCACGGAGCCTGCTTTCTGGCACGCCCGTGTCCCACACGCCCTGTCACACACGCCGTGTCACGCGGTGCAGACGGAACCAGCAGCCGGAAATCCCAAGGGCTGCTGCACGGTTCTTGTCGCTCGTTCCTCCGGCCCGCCGTCTCCTGGCGTGGGCTCCGCTGGTGGCCGTGTGCGTGCGGTTCTGCGGGGTTGTGTGTCTCTGCCTCTCCCCCTGGCGCGGGGACCTGCCACCACTCGCCTCTGCACGTGGGCTCGTTTTTCAGCTGCTCACTCGTGCTTTTTACAGAAGAAACGGAAACGGAATTATCGTTATTGGTTCATATTTTTATCTACCTCCAACCTCCCCTCCGTCACCGGCAGTGTAGGTGTCCAGATCGAACCCGGGCTCCGCGGCTTGTGTCCTGTGTGACCTTGGGCAGGCCCCTCGGTCTCTCTGGAGCCTCAGTTTCCACCTCTTTAAATGGGGATGACAGTAGTTCTTACCTTCTGGGGTCACCAAGGTCAGGTGAAGAACGGGCTCCGAGCGCAACGAAGGACAGCTCTCAGGAGTTAACAGATATGCCCGTGAGGGTGGGGCTCCTCTGCCAGGACTGACCTGGCCTCCGAGTAGCAGTTCCCAGGGAGGGGCCGGGGCAGGGAGGAGGCCGGGGAGGGGGGAGGCCGCGGAGGGGGGAGGCTGGGGACGGAGGAGGCTGGTAAGAGAGGAGGCCGGGCAGGGAGGAGGCCGGGGACGGAGGAGGCTGGTAAGAGAGGAGGCTGGGGAGGGAGGAGGCCGGGGAGGGAGGGCATGAGTCCCAGTCACACGTCTTGGCAGACGGTGGCCTCCAGCTGTGTCCTGGGAGTGGCGCATTCCTGGCTGCTGCCTCCCCACTCCTGGCGGCCCTACGAGTTATTCCCGCCCTGATGTGTAAATGCCTGTGGGTGTTCAGCCTGTAATGGATCTTATGTTTAAGGCTCCCATTGTCACGGCTCAGCAGAGCCTTCCCTCAGCCGCCCCCCAGATGGCTCCGCGCCTCCCCTGCCCCTATCACCTGCCAGCTCCCATTCGGGGGCTGTGACGCGCAGCCTTGGGGCGGCTGGCAGCTTGGCCTTAGAAGCGAGGCACCGGGGCTTGCCGGTGCAATTTGTAATTGATTAATTTATTTAATCTAACTATCTTGTATCAACCGGAGAGGATAATTATGCTCAAATTACTGTTTAAATGGCAAGTGCGTCTCCCTTTAACTGAGCCCCATGCTGGTCTATAGCTCTCGACTGAAGTCATCTGAGGGTGACTCTCCTCCCTGCGTGGCCAGCCCCTCCCCGAAGCAGACACGCTGGTTCGAGTTAGAAGCTTCTAGTAAAGGAAGAGCACCTGTTCGGATTCTGACCCCGAGGTCACGTCTCCCTTGTGGAGAACTGTTCTCTTTTTTCTTTGCATGTGCGTCTGTTCCGTTTTCCCCCAGCGCGGTGAGGACGTGTGGCCCCCGCTGCTCCGTCCCACGTCCGGTGGGGTCTTCAGGATGGGCCCGGAACCGGCAGTGTTTCCCGGGGGTGGGAGGAGGCGTGGATGGCGAGGCCTGGCACAGGCACCGACTCCCTTCTGTTTCGTTGAAGGTAATGTGCCTGTGCCACCGAGGGGGACGGAGCACTCACTGCTAGAGATAAATTTTTAGACACCGAGATCATAGGCTGCGTCGTGATTGCAGGAGGTTTCAGAGCAAGTGAAGTGTGCTATCTTGAGAATGGGCGTGGTTGTGAGCTTTTCCCCAAAGTTGTAGAGATGTGGGTTTGGAGGGCCCAGACACTTTAGTCATGCGGCACCCTTCACGTGACCTTTCGGTGATCAAAAATAGGACGCACTCTGCCTCTCTGTGCGTAGGGAGAGGGGCCCTAACCCTATATGGCAGCTGCCACATCACGCTTTTTATGTGTGGCTCTCCGTGTTCCCGCCCAACATGTTTTCACTCAGCCTAGTGTAAAGATTTTGCTTTTGTAGTTGGTGGCCAGTCTCATGTAATTCTTAACGTTAAGAACGGTGTGATTGGATGGGGCGCCGGGGTGGCTCAGTTGGTTAGGCATCTGGCGTTTTATTTCAGCCCAGGTCATGATCTCACAGTTTGTGACTTCGAGTCCTGCCGTCGGGCTCTGTGCTGACACTGCGGAGCCTGCTTGGGATTCTCTGTCTCCTCTCTCTCTGCCCCACGCACCGTCTCTCTCAAAAATAAATAAATATTGGCACTTTTGGTGTTTCTTCCCTGTGAGCACAGAATGTTCCCTGTGCTCTCACTGGGAGCCGCAGCGACGTGGTCGTGGTCAGGAGGGGCCGAGCGAGCGGAGAGGGTGCCTCGCTGATTCCGGCGTCTCAGAGAAAGAAAAACTTGGTTTTCTGCCTTCAGGGAGCTTAACTTTTGAATTAACTAAATTCAGGGAGTCTTCTCACTTTGATGAGTAATGCTTGGGGTCACCTGCTGAAAAATCCCAGGTGTAGGCAGAATTTTCTAGTTGCTGGCTGATTTTGTATGTGGAAGTTGAAATTCCGGCCTCTCGTTGGCTTCCGTGTGAGCTCCTGTTTGTCCTAGAGCAGATGAAGTGTGCTGAGCTCTCTGAGGTTGCTCCTGATTATTCCCGGCAGGAGGAACCTGGCACCGATGCAGGAGACCATCCTAGCGCCGCGCCAAGTGCGGCAGCCCCCCACCCCCTCCCCGGCCACGGCACTTTAAATAGTCCCACTTAATGGAGTTGGCGGAGGGCCCCCTCAGCTGATGCAGGCTTACTTTGGCCTTCCTCTAGGCTCCTTTGGTCGCTGGGAAGAGAGTCACTTGAGTTCATGTAAGCAAAAAAGGGGCATTTGTTGGGTGTTTTGTGGACCCAGTGGGCGGGAAATAGAGCCAGGCCTTCCTAAGGGGCCACCACCAAAAACCAGAGAGAGATCTGGACCCAGAACTACTCCCCCGCCAGTCTTGGCACTTGGGGACCCACGGCAGGGACAAGGGCCCCTGCTTCTCCGCGGGTCTCCTCCAGCAGGCTCCCCCCTGCAGGCAGGTGCAGACGGGTGTGCTCCTCCACCAGACAGACTCGTGGCCTCGGATTTCACGGCACCTCAGAGCAGGTGGACGGTGTGGGCCAGAGGGGGGCGTCCCAGGTGCACTCTCCAGAAGGGAGGCTGGAGGCCTCTGTTCTGGTCTGATGGATGTGGCCCCGGGGACGGGGTGGGCCCTGCGGAGCGGGTCCGGAGGCCTGCCTCTGCAAGGCCACCCCTCGCTTCCTGTGTCTGTACTTTCCCGTGTTCCACTCTGAACACTGGGGTCGGAAAGTGGCTCTTCTGAGGTGGCACTCACCTGCTTGGAAGCTGGGGACACTTTCCCCTGGCCGTGCCCGCGTCAGTGTGGGGACGGGAGATGGGCGCTGCCGAGAGCTGTGTTCTTCCTCCTTCCCCGGCCTGACAGCTCAGAGTCCGTGCAGGTGGAGGGAGAGTCATCTGGGTCCCTCACGGGAGCAGGGGACGCTGCTGGCAGTGGTCCTGTGGGACACGTGTCTGTGACGAGGGCCTCTCGTCCACAGCGTGCCACAGCCGGGGCGGCGGGGACGGTGGCACGCGTCCTGGCGGCCCACGTGGGCGGTGAGGTTGCAGAGTTAGGCCCCCAGGCGTGTCACCTGGTGCCAGGCACCCCGGGCTCTGTCTGAAGCCACTGCTTCCTTCTGACGTGCCTGGGGGGGGGGGGCGCAAATGGCTAACCCCCTGGGTGCTTCCTCCCCTACAAAATGGGCCTAACCTAGCGGCTGCCTCGCTGGGTTGTTCGGCCCCGGTGAGCTGACGCACCTCCAGCCTGTAGGACGACGTCTGGCACACGACAAGGCCCAGTGCGCAGCCGCTTTCCTGGGCGTCGCTCAGCACCCGGTTGTGCCGTGGGGGTCGGAGGCCGCCCGGCGTGAGGGGTTTCCGTCCTCCGCGATGGGAAGGTCCTGGCTGCCCTGGACTCCCCCGAGCGGGTGGCCAACGGGGAGTCCTCTGTGCACCGACGTGCGTCCGGACGCTCTGCCTTTCCTGCTGCTGCGTCTTGGGGCAGCTCCTCGGCGCTGCGAGTGAGTGCGAGGCATCTCCGAGGCAGATTTCATTTGTGGTGTGGAGTATGAGTTGACCCACATCTAAATCCTTCTTGACTTAATCGTCTTTGCTGTCCTGTTTGATCTCGTAAATATTAATTTCGTCTGGTTGTGTATGTGGTTTTCAGTGGTCCCGAGGTTAATTACTGTATTTTGTTCATAAAGTACTCGTAGGAGGCGAGGCACATGGTAGAGACCTTAGGAGAGCTCAGTCCCAGCCGCGGCCCAGACACTTGGATGAGGCTTGATGATGAGCCTTAAGCCTCACTTAGTAAGACAAGGATTTCCAGTCCTTACAGATCTGGCTGGCCTGGCCGGAGTCTTCTGTCCCAGGAAATAAAATCTGAGCCCTAACTATTCTGTACCGTTTCCTATTTCTTGACGGACTTGAGGAATCCCAGTGTTGGCTCCTGAGAATGCTTGTGGGGAGTCTAGCCTGGTCACATGGGAGACGTTTCTTGAGGGCCTGCTGTGTGCAGAGCTGTGTGTGTGACTGTGGGCAGGGGATGGGGTGGGGAGGGGCTAGAGAAGACAGGGCCCTGCCTGCCCAACGCTTCCAGCGCGGTAAGCGGTGAGGCAGGACAGATCCATGAGGCGCGGAGCAGAAGGTCACAGTCACTGGGCAGGCACGGGGGCCCCGGGTCTTACGGAGGAGACCAGCGTGGCGTGTGCGCCCGAAAGAGGGTGGGAGGGGTGTTGACGCGCCCCAGGAAGGTGTCTGTGCCCTTGACAGACAGAGTCGCGGAGTAGGGAAGAGGGCGGGATCTTCCTTTCTAGGTAGAAAGGACAGTCTGAGCAAAGGCAAAACAGTTAAGACCTTAAGAAAACTAGGTTTCTGAGCCTTCCTAATCTGAAAAAAGATTGGATTCCCAAGCCACCTTCTTGATTTGTGTTTGTTTTTTGGTTATATTGCCATCACATTTTTACTTTTGATTACTCGATGTTTTAAAAATAGATTCTTTTTTTCCATACGTTTGCTTTAAAAAGGAAGCTGTGACTTAGTCCTTCACTGTGTATGTGTTTCAATGGACAGCACAATACAGAAGCGCCGGAGTGAAAAACGGCGTCCGGTGGGCACCAGGGCGCACCTTACAGACTCGGGGGACTCGGCTCTTTTGCAGGGAACATAAGGCGTGTCAGGAGGACCGGAGCAGAGGCAGAGCAGTGACCCCGGGAATGGGGCGCAGGAGCCACAAACCTGCGTCTGAAAGTTCTGCCTGGGTTCGTTGCCTGCTTCTGCCGTTTCCTAGCTGTGTGATTTTTGGCATGTTGCTTAATGTCTCTGTGTCTCCGTTTTCACATGCGAAACGGGGCTTGTAATAGTGGCTGGGTTTTTGTGAGCATTGACGTAATATCTACGAATTACTCTCTGTCGGGTTTGACACGTAGCAGGCACTCACTAGAACGTTCTTGTGTGCGCGCGCACGTGTGTGTGTTTTAAGAGGTGAGCATTTCCCCCTAATGTCTATACACGTCTCTCTCCCAGGCTCCCTCCCTCTCTTCCCCCGTCTTCCCCCTCCTCCCCTCCCCCCACTCAGCTCGGTGATGCTTCTCCTGAAGAAATGAGTACCTCCCTCCCCACGACGGTCTTTCCCCTCTTACCATGTTCCCCTTTAGCCAAGCTAACGGGTTTCTGGGCAGCCTTTTCATGGAATCACTAAGGGGCATACTCCGAAAACCGGGAACGGAACAGTAATTTCAGTTGACCTGGAATGTGGTGTGGGGGCATCTCACTGATCTGAGTTTGACTGCGCCTCGTTACGGGAGATTTTTCCCCTCTCCGTGTATTTAAGTCTTACCTTTGAAATGCTACTTCTACAAGCAATAAAAGGCTTTATTCCTGATAGCCATTATATATTTCAAAAACATACGTATTGCATAACTGCTAGATAGTCACTGTGCTGAATTAATCTTTCATTATTAAACCTCAAATAGGAACTGTTTGCAGATTAAATGTCAGCTCTTCTCCAAGTTGTTTTGTTTTTGCTTGTGAAGCAGAAGTTTGTAGACAAATAGCTGACCCCTGGTAAAGGGAACGTACAAGAATAAAATTGTCTTAAGGTGACAGCCTCCGAGAGCCCACAGACCGGGGGCTTGCGGAGGCCGTTTTCTCCCTCGTCACCCCCCTGCTGTGTGTCCACCGCCTCTGCTTGGAGGAGCTTCGCGGCATGCAGTTTGCCCGTATCGTGCGCAACCTCGTGCGTGCGTGGGATGAAATCAGTCAGAAAGTGAATGGTAGCCATGTTATTCTCTCCTGTTGCCCTTTTTCCTGGACCAAAGTTTGTTTTGTTCTGCTGTTCATTTTCTTACAGGTGATCATAAGCTGAATGGCCCTGTCACAGTTAAGAAAGGGAAGGGACTACTTTGGCACCAGAGTCTCCGTGGGAACTCTCTAGTCTTATGGCACGTGACACACTCATTTTCTGGAATTCAGAGTAGTGCTTGCTGCCGAAATTTCCTGAGGGATGGAGACGCCCTGAAGTGGGGTTATTCCACTTGGTGGCCATTAGTCACATGTAACTATTGAGCCCTTGAAATGTGGCCAGTGTAACAGGAATTGAGGTTTAAATTTTATTAAATTTTAATTAAATTTAAGTTAAATAGCCCCCTGTGGCCAGTAGCCACGTTGGGTGACGCAGATCTTGAGGCTGGGAAGAGCCCCGGGCTGTTTAGATCGGTGCTCTAACCTCGCGTGTTTCCACGGTCTCGATGTCTAGCTCAGGGATGCGGGCTGAGGGGTGGGGTAGGCCTTCGAAAAGTACTGGCTGTCGCCATGGGATGAGAAGGAAAGACCCCCGCGACAGGAGCCCAGCTGTGGCCAAGACAAGCCCGCGTCTCCCCAGCCTGGTCAGGTTTGGGAGTGAGGCACGTGCGGCATTCGGGTCAGCCTCCCACAGGTCCCCGTGCCAGCTGCTCTCGTGCTGGCGCTTCCTTGCGCCCTCGAGAAAGCCGGCTGGGAAGCTGGTGAAGGGCACACCTGTTGCAGCAAATTATTGACAACTTCATGTAGTTTAACTGATGTGGGGACCGCGTTATTTGGGACACACCTCACAACTGACTAGAAAAGCTGTCTTGACAAAGGAGAAAGGGTCCGCTTCTTAGAGCATTGCGGCAGCGGGTGGGGGTGGGGTGGGGGGCATTTATATGTATGCGTACGTGTGTTGAGCCTGGGGTCCCCTGGACAAGCTCTGATTGAGGCACATTGAGGCCATTGCTGAGTCTTTTCAGTCACTTATCCAGCGTTGTTCAGTGCCTACCATATGCTCAGATGCTGGGAATACAGTAATGAAGAAAAAAAAGGGCTCAAGGTCATTGCTCTTATGGAGCTTACATTCTGGCAGAGGATACAAAAATATATAAATAAAATCGGACAGTAAGGAATGCTTTAGAGGCAAAATAATGCAGGATGAAAGGCTGGAGAGACCAGGGCGTGGCTCCTTCAGATGGGGTGAAGGGCAGAGGCCTGCAGGCAGAGGGGGGTGCGGGGCAGCGGGCTGCTACCTGGGGAGAGCCTTCCCTCCGGAGGAAACAGCAAGAAATTCAGCCTTGGAGTCTTTAAGGCATCTGACACTGTTGTTGCTGTAGGATCTTTCACTGTGAAAACAAGATACTCCATGTCTGTAATTTCTCTTGACTTCCTAGCGTTCTTTTCCCTGCGAATATGGGAGGGTCTGGACTCCGCCTCTTAAGGGCACTTCCTTGCTGGACATGGTCAGCCGGATATGCCAGTCTTCAGGGTGATCCCACGGGCAGCCGCCTGCCCTCCGAGCCTGGCGTCGAGACCGCAGCCCACCCTGACTGGGCCTCCTTCTTTGGTCCAGCCGTTCAACTTTCTGTCCTCGGAACATACCTTGTACTTTGCAGATTTCTCTTTTGCTGATGTGCTGTCTCTTCCGAAACACCCTTTTCTCCTCTCTCCTTCCCAGCTCCTCCCCCTTCCTGAAGGCCCACCCGCTCTCACCTCCTCTGGGACGTCTCCCACGTCCCCTGGCTGGGACTAGAACCCTGTGGTGAAGTGCTGCTTCTCTCGCATCACAAAGCAATGCCTCGATGTTCGCAGTTGGTGATCACGTATGATCAGGCGCATTCCACAGTCTAAGAGACGATTTATTTCTCCTGTTTCTTGGGCTTGAACTCAACGACTCTTTGTAGCATTAGGTTTAAGAAGCAAAGAATACTTTTATTTTAGGACCATGCAAAACTCTATGTGTGTACGTGTGTGCGTGTGTGCGTGCGTGTGTGTATACACACATGTATCTCCCGATTCTGGATTCTCTTGAAGACATTTTACCTTTTTTGGTTCTTTTTGGATTGCCTCCATTTCTTGCTGGCAGTGGCTTCTGTTTGCTACTTTTACGGAGCATTGAATGTGTGGTTAGGGTAGCGTGGGGTTCTGGGAACCAGCCTTGCCGACAGTTGGCAGACCAGAGAGGGCGCGTGCGGCTGCCGAGTGCTTTCTCTCCCTGCCCCTTGTGACTGTAGGGTCCTGTCTCCGTCTACGCACTCTGCGATCCTGCGTGAGTTTCCAGTCGGGCCCGCCCGGCACTCTGTGGGACCTTCAGCCAGATCTTGCCGATTTGTCCCCGAGAGCCACGAGGAGCAGTGACACATCGACTGGTGGCGACCTTCCCACCCCGTGCACGATGCCTCCCCGCACGGGGCCCCGGAACCCCCGCTTCGCCAGGGCTCTTCTGGCTCCGAGCGCAAGCACGTGCCTGCAGAATCTCATCTCAGGAATATTGAAGTGTTTCCTTGATTTTTCCCACAGTCTGCAGAGCCTGATTTAGGGCCGCATCAGGATTAAGTAAGATTACCAGCATCTTCCCTCCATCTCTCTCGTGTATCTTGTATGAATGTGTCCTAATAACTATTGATATCAAGTTCATCCCTCAAGAAGCCAAGACCGACCTTTAGTGTCCTGCTGAGGTTGCAGTTTTATGATGTGTTTTTCTTGCAAGTAAAATCAATTGAGATAAATCTCGGTAACTTTTCCTGTGCAGTGCGATGGCTCGGCCCTGCTGCCATGGTAGGCTCCTCCCTCTGTGGGGCACACTCCTGTGTCACACTCCTGTGTCACAAGCAAGGTTGTTGCACCCAAATTGATTGGTTGATCCACTACTCTTAAAGGTCACGCTTAATCACATTTCAGGAAGACTGAAGAAGACACCACCGTGCCCGGGCACCACAGTTGACTTTGCGCTGTCCTCTGGCACTATTTGCTTTGAACAGCACACCTCTGATTTACTAAGCAGCCACCCCAGTGCTTAAAGGGCAGAAACCCAGTGTGCATTTTTTATCCTGAAAATTAGTCACAGCTCCTCTGCCGTGGCTTAGAAATGGCCTGTTCTGTTCACGGAAATCCTAATGTGCATGGCTGACGCCCCAGCGTGCTGCCGGGGCCCTGCTCTCCGCCCCGTCACCGTCGCCGGGGTGTCGGCTGAAGGGCGGCCATGGCCACGGGACGGACGGGCTCCTCCGCGTGGCTGACGAGCCGAGCTGACGGGTCCGGAGGGGTTCCGCCGTCGGCCTTTCATGTGCAGCCCAGTTCTGTAGAACAGATGGAGGCGAGGGGGCCTCCTTGACAGGTTGGGAGGGTGGGGACCTTTAAGTTACGAGGAATCAAAAGAACGCTTTAGTTATTAGTGGTGTTCAGTATGACAGCTTGACATTCTGTAATTGTCCACGGAGACCAGGCTACTGTGGAATGGTGTTCCTGCAAGTGTGTCATGTTAATTTTTTTTTTCCTAATAAGGAGGACTGGTCTGTCTTGAATAGTTCTGCATAATTTCACGTTATTTATTAACTGTCAGCGGTGGGAGGGTTTCCCTTGCGCTAGTAGCTGACTGGAGGCCTAGAAGCAGGAGTGCTTGAGATTCTCGCATCCAGGAAACATTTCTTTCCATGCTGGAGAGGAGGTTTCTGGCTGGAAAACCTATAGCATGACTTAGTGTCTTGGAGAGATGATATTGAGACCGTTTGCAGGATAGGGATGTGTGTGTGTGTGTGTGTGTGTGTGTGTGAGAGAGAGAGAGAGAGAGAGAGAGAGAGAGAGAGAGAAGCAGTTAATTATTGTTTTCAAAGTAGTATGTGCTCATTATCCCAATCTGAAAAACAGAAACAGAAAGAAGGAAAAAAGGCATCTGTAATCCCTCTATTTAGAGTTCAGTGCTGTTAACACTCGATGTTCTTTTCCTCCAGGCAAATGTTCTTGTGTTTGGCTACGTTGTGTTTATTCTTCATATACAATGAAAACCGCCCCGCCCCATTTCCCATTACATCCCAGGGATTTTTTGGTGGTGTTCTAGGGCAATATTATGCAGTATTCAAAACATTTTAATTAAAAAAACTGTATAATGGTCTACTCAGGGCACACGCCATAGTTCCCACGCCATTTCCCTCCCAGGGTGGACATTCAGTTTGCCACCGTTCCAAAGATGGGTGGATCGAACGTCTCTGTGCACGATGTTTCATCTTTTTTTAGGAGAACTTTAGAAGGTTCTTAGAGGACACAGGTGGTCCTTGAAGGATAGAGTCCCAGAAATAGAGTTACTGGGCGAAAGGGTATAATTTTTTATTTTTTATTTTTCAGGATTTGGACAAGCTTTATTACAAAACCATAAATCACCAGTTGCACTACTGCAAAGGAGCCAAGGGGACCAAGGGGGCTGGTGTGTGTGTGTGTGTGTGTGTGTGTGTGTGTGTGTGTGTGTGTGTGTGTTCTCCTGAAGATTCCATTTAGCTCTTCCCATGTCTTCTTTTTCTTTGCTGAGACTTTCTGTTTTTCTGTTCATTGCCAGAGTGTTTGCCCTTATTCGCTGGAACATTTTTATAACAGCCATTTAATGTCTCCATCAGAAACTTCCAACTTCTCTGTCATTTTGTAGTGGCATTTTTACATATGTGTATTGAGATTTTCCTTATCATTTATATGCAAAGTAATTTTGGATTGTACCTTAGACATTTTAATAGTATCAAAGGAGATTCTGTTTAAACTCTAATGGGAATATGAATTTTGAGGGGAGGGGAATACAGATAATTTTGTTTTTGGAGGCAGTTGAACCTCTTGGGTTTGGGTTGCAGGCTCAGATCCATCTTCTATGGGTTGTGATTTAGGTGTTAGTTTGGTTTAGTTTTTATGTTTATTTATTTTTGAGAGGGAGGGGTAGGCAGAGGGCAGGAGGGGTACTAGGGATCCAAAGAAGGCCCTACACTGACAGCAGAGAGCCCGATATGGGACTCAAACTCACCAACCACAAGATCTATCCTGAGCTGACGTTGGACGCTTAACCAACTGAGCCGCCAAGGCACCCTGTTAGTTTTGTTTTCAAAGCCTCTGCATGGCTATTCCAAATTGTCTCGTGTGTATGCCACTCAGTGTCTCTGACTTGGTGGTCATCTGTCCCACAGTTGAGTTGTTAGAGCCTGTTTTATGTTCTCTAGGGTCACATCCATGCTTAGAGATGTATGGCTTAGAGATGAAGACAGGAGTTCATAAACAACTTTATGAGTTAGCTTCCCCAAGTACTTCTTTTTCCACAGTCTCTCTTGTAATTTCTGGTTCCGTAGGTCTCTCCTTTCTGGTTCTGGGCCAAAACACGGGTTTTATTTGCCCGTCTATGCTGTGTGCTTCTCACTGTTGCATTTGGAACAAAGTGATAGGACGGTTGAGAGAATGAAAGCTAGGTGGGGGGGCGGTGATCCTTCAGGCTCTTGGGACTGTAGATTCTCTGATTGAAAAAGTGTTTTCTGACCCTCAACACTGTAGGCCCAGTTAGCTGCTAATGTTGTTGTCATCACCGCCGCCATGATTGCCGAGGGGCTGGGACCTGAGAAATGGAGAGAAGGAAGAGACCAACAGGTGACTTTGCCCGCTCTCTCTCAACCGGGCGACCCTTTCCCATTCTCTGAGCCACAGCTAGAGACCTTTTCCTGGAGTGTGTCAGTCTACACTGGTGTGCACTTCCGGTTTGAGGCCGCATCGAGTCCAGGCCGAGGACACCAGTGGGTAAACCCATCTCCGTTTGGTGGTACTTGGACTTCTGGTCTTCCTCCGTGGTTCACCTGCTGCTCTTTCCTCCCGGAATCCTCGGATAACGCTCCCTACATTCTGTCCAGGTGTTAACAGCTGCAGTCAGCGGGGAGACAGGGTGCAAGGTGCTTGCTGCCTCTTACCCGGATCCAGAATGAGAGATGGTTTTTTTCTTTTTTAAAGACTCTTAGTATGTCTTACCAAATTGCTTTCCTAGCAATATTCGTTGGTCTATGTCTGTGCATTTTCACGAGGATTGGAAAAAATTGTCAAAATAAAAGACAGACACGCCCCTCTGTATGTAGTGGATAGTGAGCCACAGCAGCCTACTGTGTTAGTTTGCTGCCTTAATTAGTATTGGGGCCCCGCCTCTATGCTTATTACTTAGATGTACCTCCTTTCTTCTCATTTGTCAGTTCTGGTTCATCGTCTTTTAATTTGCTAAATGTAGGCATAGAAATTTATTTTGATCAGAGTCAGGTTTGGTTGTAGATAACTAGTCTTCTTGAAATATTCCAAGGCTGGTATGGGAGCTCCAGAGTGGCGGGCTGAAGGTTCCATCCGTCCTGTTGCTTTGCCATGCATAGCTCATTCCCAAGTTACCCGTATGGCTGTCGGGGCTCTAGCTGTCACATTCTCAGCAACCTGCAAGAAGGAGTGAAGAAGAAAGGGAGAAAGGGCACTCCTCACGAGTTCTTAAGGAGTTTTCCTAGAACCTGCCAGAACATGTTGCTAACATCTTATCTGCCAGAACTTAGACACTTGGCTGTACTTCGCTCCAAGTGTTGCTGAGAAATGTCGTGTTTTGGTTGGACAGCTTTGGGTCCTGTTTAAAAACCTGGCGTCTCTGGTACCTAGGAAGTAAGGAGAGTGGATACTGACAAGCAGCTAGAAGTACCGGCCACAGTGTTGTCTGTTACATCAGATAGTGTCTGTTGTAAAACAAGCGAACAGACATAGAGGTCTAAGGAGTATAGGCTGAAGAGTAGCGGTGGGATTCCCTCCCTCCCCCGCTCCCGTTATCGCCAGATACAGCTACTTCACGGCCTGATGGACAGCTCCTTAGGATCTGTGTGTGCACGCGTGTGTGGGGGGGATTACAGAACACATATGTGGGGTCCTACTAAGCGTATCACTTCACCATGTTCTTTCACTCAGGAACCGTGTAGATCCTGTGTGCATGCGCCGTCCGCCCGGTTCTCCGTCACACGGTGTCCTGGGTAACCCACTGTACCCGTCTCCGGTTGATGGACGGGCTGCCTACTTATTTTACACTTAAAAATATGCTGCGGGGAATATTCTTGAACACACGTCTTGGCAAACTTTGCACAAATATTTTTCATTGTTGCTCTTTAAAACTATTAATATTAAGCCTTTTTTGCTTTTGCATGTATCTTCCCAATTTGTTGTTTGCCTCAGACGTTGTCATTTTTTCTTTTTTGAACACCCCAAAGTTTCAAGCGTGTGTTCAGTCAAATCTGTTGGTCTTTTTCTTTTTGTCTTCCGTCTCTATAAACTAGGAGAGTAGCTGTTAGACGTTCACATCTTTTCTCTGCCATGTTTTCCTGTGACTTCATACTTTTAACTCGAATCGATCTAAAATTACTTTTGGTGGGTGGCGTGGGGTAATGCTCTGAATCAACATTGTTTCCTGTTTTTACGCGTTTCAACCGAATTGAGTAGGTTTTATTTTTGCCTTGTTGGTGGTGTGCTCCTCATTAAATGCAGACTGACCAGAAGTGAAAAAAATGAAATGAGCCTTCATTTGAAACTGTTCCACAGGTAATTTTCCAACCATGGACTTTGTGGGTAAAACGAGTGTGCAGTGTTTTTGATCATTTAAGCAGATGCAGGACTGTCCTTCAGATGTGAGGTCAGCAGATCCAACTGCAAAGCAGATAATTAGAAACAAAGTTAGCTTGCAAGCTGAAAATGTGGCGCAGTGGGCAGCCAGGCTGCTAATAGAACGCATCGGGGAGAGGTGAAATCCCATCGTCCCTTGGGACAGGCGTGGGCTCCCTCTCCTCATCTGTCTCCACCGCCCCCCACCCCCAGGCACCTTGGCCGAAAGACCCCTGAAAAAAGCGATAGTGCGAAGTAAGGGGAGACATACCTTAGGGTTTACAGAGGGTGCGTTCCCCGAGTGTCAGACACTGTGCGAGGTGCCTTATGTCGTCTCTGACCCTCAAAGTGACTGCACCGTCTGCACTGCTGTCCCTCTTCACCGACAGCATGCTGGACCTGGGGGTCCGTGACCCACCCACCTCCACTGGCTGCCAAGTGCGGGAGCCAGGGTTTTGTCTGATTTCCAAAGCTGGTCGTGCTCACCTTTCCTTCTTGTCCTTCCTCACCTTTCCTTCTTGTCCTTCTGTCTGTCCTGTCCACCTCTTGTCCTTCTCTTTTCTTTTCCTTTCAGTTACTCCCTGATTCGCTTGAAAAAAACTGCACTTTTAATCATGGAAGTAACTGGTTAATAATAGAAATTTGGAAAATATAGGGGCGCCTGGGCGGCTCATTCGGTTAAGCATCTGACTTTGGCTCAGGTCGTGATCTCACCGCTCATGGGTTCGAGCCCCGCATTGGTCTCTGTGCTGACAGCTCAGAGCCTGGAGCCTGCTTCGGATTCTGTGTCTGCTTCTCTCTCTCGGACCCTCCCCTGCTCTTGCTCTCTCTCTCTCTCTCAAAAATAAATAACATTAAAAAAAAAAGAAATTTGGAAAATACAGCAAATGCGAGAAGAAAGTAACTGTCCCGGTTGACATCCTTGGCCGCAGCAGACGCGCCTGCCATCCTCCCTGGGTGCCGCCAGCGCCTGGCATTAGCCTGGGCACCTTTGGCAGCTCGCAGCCAAGAGACGATGTTTGTGTGGTGCTGCTGCACGTTTTGCCCCTTTCCAGGCTCATGGGTGGTCGTTTTCTGTCCTCCCCGCATGCGTGCGCGCTGCTGTCTGCCACACTGTCGGGGGTAGTAGCTTCTTGCCCAGGGAACCTTTGTCTGAGTTAAAAATAAGTTCCTGACCGTTGGAATTCCTTTTTAAATCTGTTTACTTAAATTCTTTTTTTTTTTTAATTTTATTTATTTTTGAGAGAGAGAGACAACATGAGCAGCGGAGGGGCAGAGAGAGGGAGCCACAGAATCAGAAGCAGGCTCCATGCTCTGAACTGTCAGCACAGAGTCCAAGGCGGGGCTCGAACTCATGAGCCTGAGAGCTGTGCGATCATGACCTGAGCTGAAGTCAGCCACTTAACCGACTGAGCCACCCGGGTGCCCCTGCTGGTTTAAATTCTAATGAAAGTCATTTCTTTTGGTTTACTCTTTTCCAATAGCATACCTTTTCATTTGCCTTCTACTTAGGGATTAGAAGAGCTTTTCCCTTTTAAAAACTTTTATGAAAGCTTTCATGTACAGAATGAGTCTCCGAGTATGTGAGATGTGAGTATGCGGAGGTGTGTAGATAAGGACCTCCCCCAGCTCAGGAGGCAGAGCGGGGGCACTTGCCGCCCAGGGCCCGAGAGCCCCTCCGCACCACGCCCCCCCCCCGCAGCTCTGCCAGCGGAGCCCTCGTGGGTACTCTGAAGGGTGTGTTTCTTACCTCCTGAAGGCAGCAGACATTTGTATTCCTTTAGGTGTTTTTTTTAAACATGGTAGTTGGGAAAATTGAGTCTTAAAAGGGTTAAATGAGCTGCCCAGGGTCTGGCAGAAAAAATAGTTCTATACTAAAACCTAAGTCCTGGGTTTCTGGAATGATTGTTACTGTTTCTCTCTTCCTGGAGCCTCTGCACGGCCTCCCCACTTGGGTGCTGGTAGGTCCGCCCGCCCCCAGCCCCCTTCGTTCTGACGCTGCAGATTTCTGAGGGGCAAATCCACGTCGTTTGGAAGCAGTACTTTTGTTACTGAGTCTTACCTTCGCCCGCCTCAGAGGTTCGCGGAAGACGCGCCTGGCCGCCCAGAGTAAACTGGTGGCCCGTGGAACGTCTGCGCGGACTCCGCATCTAGAGTTTGTAGAGGTGTGTCCCCTGAATCATGGGAACACGATCATTCCTTTTATACAGTGTCATGGTTGCAAATAAACATCTCCTGGAAGATACTTAGTGGCCTTTCAGAAAGTCAAACGCTGGGGATTTTCCATTGGATCTAGTCCAGTTTTTGCTAATTTCTACAACTCCCGTCAACATTCAGATCACAGGTGTGCGTTGCAGGTGGAGCCTAGTGAGTAAGAGCTAGCTAGCAGTAGTGCCAGGTGCCGCAGAGTCCGCTCCCAGACTGCGAGTCCGGCTTCTAGAATGCTTAGCTCTCTTCGTGATTTTGCTTCAGCGATACCCGGTTTATCTGCGATCCAGGAATGCAGGGCGTGGCCCCTAGACTGGACACTGGAGGGGGAGGAGTCACAGGGCTCTTCATTCCCGCAGGCTGCCGGGCAGTGTGGCACCTGGTTACACGTGCAGCCTCTGGAGACACAGATCTATCGTGCCTTCTCACCCCTGGCTGTGTGAGCTTGGACAAGTGACTTACTTCACCTATCTTGAACTCAGGTTTCTCATCTGTAAAATGGGGACATTAGGACACATACTGTTGGGCATGAGGAGCTTAAACAAGGCAGAGAGTGGGTATAAGTGAGATCGTTTATGTGCGATCCATCTCGCTGTGCCTGGCGCACAGTCTGCATTAGCAATTGCAGCTGCCAGCAGTGCTTGCCAGGGTCCCCATCGTCACCATCTTGAAGCCACCCTCCCATTTTGTAGAGGAAGAAGCTGAGTCCCAGATCTTAGGGCCACACAGGGCCTGAGCCGAGACAGGAGCCCTGGTCTCCGAACCTGCCGTCTGCGGTGCCCTTTCCACCCCAACACCTGCCCCCCTCCATGCGGCTCCCGTCACTACTCGTCACCCTCTCTGGCTCTCGGGGGTGCTGCTTCTTGCCTCCTCTCTTGAGCCGGCAGATCCTAACAACAGATGGTGCTGTTTTGAATTAAAACAATTTAACTCAAGATCCATCAACTGCCAACATCAAACACCCTTAAAAGAAGGAAAGAAACTCATTATCAAGAGTATTTAAGCAAAGTAGGTATTTAATCTATCTTAATCATTTGCATTCTTGAGAAGAAGAAAGTCCGTGGCAGCTGCTACCGCAGGCCAGACCCGGTGAATGTGCGTGCGCATGATGGCCTCAGACAGCACTCTCCCCTCTCGTCTCTGCCGCACAGCACTAATTTGGACTTCGGTCCTAGGTTTTGAAGCCACACTGAATATTTAAAAATTGTAAAACATCTTTTTTTTTTTTTTTTGGTCCACAAATCCTGTGGCTGTACATTTTTTGGTAGTAGGGTTAGCTCTCAGCTAGAGCTTTGTTGGGTGCACATGGGCACCGACGGCCGGCTGATGGGCGTGGGACGCCGCTGCAGCCCTGGACGGGAGGGCGCGGACCTGCTCTGCGGACAGTGCACTCGGGCAGGTCGGTTGCTCCCACACAGAACCCAGTTTCCCAAGGTAAACGCACAGGCCGAGCCGCCCCCACGTGTACCAAACCCTGTTCTTCCCAGAGCTTGGAGTCCACAGAATGGCTCCTTGACCCCAGACCACAGAGCTGATGGTGAAAGATAGTGGGTGTGAGAGCCATGGAGACGCACACACACTATCGTAGTGTCTGGGCCCCTTAGCCCCTCTTTTATTTCATTTCATTTTATTTTTTCATTTAAAAATTTTAAACGTTTATTTTGAGAGAGAGAGAGAGGGAGACAGAATCCTAAGCAGGTTCTGCACCGTCAACGCGGAGCCCAATGCGAGGCTCAAACCCACGAACCATGAGATCATGACCTGAGCCGAAAGCAAGAGCCAGGCGCCCCCGCCCCTCCTGAGCCTCGGCTCCCCCAGCCGTCTGCTTGCCACCCCTGCTCACCGCCGCCTTCCCCTCTGCCCTCCGCTCCCGGCCTGCGGCTCCTTCCGGTCACCCCCGCCGCGGGCTGGGTTGGGCACTGAGGGGTGCCCACGAGCTGTTGGCTGCCCTCTTTGGACCTGCCTTTGTTCTTTTGTTCTCTCCTTCTCTTTATTTTAATTTCCTCTTTCTTGGTCCTCCCTTTTCTCTGCTGCCCACGCTTTGGGCTTAAGACTAAAGGCGGTGGCCGCATCGCCCTGCTCCGCGGATAGATTGTGAGCTGCCACCCGGCGCCCTGACCCTCCGCCCTTCGGAGCAAGGCTGCCGGCCCTTCCGCCGCCCCACCGCTGCACGGAGGGAAACGCTGGGGCAGCAGCCACGCCCCTGAAATGAGCGAGACGGTGGGCGTGACAGTGGCGCGGGGGCTGCCGGGAGATCCGAGCCCGAGGCGGCGGGTGTGCGCACGGTGCCCGTGCTGCACGGCGGCGGAAGGGGCAGAGTCTGCCGAGTCCGTGTGACGCTTGGTCACTTTGAACACTTATTGGGACCGTCGTGTCCTTGATCCGGATTTCAGCCTCGATGGGCTGCGAGGGCCGGGCGCGGTTGGGCTCTGCCGCTGTTCCCGTCAGGGCTGCTGCCTTGCTGCTTGTTCGCCGCATCACACGTTTGCCCCCACGTATGGATTTCGGACCCTATTTATAGCTGCCTCATGACATTTGCGTGGGCAGGCTGCCGTCAGGTGACAGCATCTCCGACGCGATGCAGCTGCCTCAGCTCTGTCGGCGCTCCCGGGGCCCCACCCTCAGCGTCCTCGGAGACAGACGCCAGCTGCGTAAATGGCCCTTAAGTAACCCGCCCCACGGCCTGTTGCCTGGTTCGGTTTAAACCAGTCTCCCGTTGGGGACTGAAGCAGAAAGGTGACGGCCCGGCTTTCTCATCTCTTAATAATTCATCTCCCTGCGCGGGGAGGAGAGTGAGGCGCCGACGGCTTGAAAGGCGCAGGTTGGTTCGGGGGCGCCGAGCCCGACAAGATGAAGGCCCACACGCACTCGGTTTGTGTCTGCCACACGTTGAAAAGCAGCGGTTGACACTGGTGGGGCAGTGAGTGCCGCGCATCCTGTCATCTGGGGAAGGGGAAGGGGATGGGTGTTGTGTTTAGCAAACGTCCTGCTTTTCCCTTGACACTCTTCCCCCTCCCGTGGTCTTCTGCAGCAAGACCAGCAAAAACGCGGAAACCTGACGTTTCAGAGCTGCGGAGCCTAAAGAGGCCGTAGAGGTTCCTCTTCAGAAGGGACGGACCTGTGCTCACTGGGTGCAGCATGTGCCCCGGGAAGCTCCAGGAGGCAGGGTCCAGTCTGGAGTGTCTTTGTCCCTAGACCCTCCCCTTGTGCGGCTCGTGGTGGCTGCTCAGGGAGTGATCCTGGCGCAGGGAAACGTGCCTCCTGGCTCCTCTTCCTCATCTGTCGTTCTGCAGGCCGACTCTCCCACCTCAAGGGGACGCGGCGTGGCCTCTGCCATCAGACAGCCTGGATGGGAGTTCCAGTCCGCGTCCGCTGCTGTGAGCGCCTGTCTCGTCTTCCCTCAGTATGGTGGCGCAGGGCCGCACGAGGGCAGCTCTGTGGCAGCTAACGATGACAGGGCCCTTGTTTATTGAGCACTTGCCAGGTCCCAGGCACCGTGCTCGGTGCTGTGCACGAATTAACACATTTAGTCCCCAGCAGCCCTGAGCTGTGTGCACAGTGGTCAGCGTTCTCTTTTTAGAGGCGAGGAACCTGAGGCTGAGAGCCTACCTCACACGACTAGGTGGTGGGGAACCGGCCACACCCTGCGCCCCCACCCCCAGCTCTCCCACCTCTCAGCTGGGTGCCTGGCGCTGTGCACGCGCACTCGGTGAACCGCAGGTTTGATGATAAAAAGTTAAAATATTTGTGCATCAAATCTAATGATTCTTGTCCTGTTCTTTCTTTGCTTTCAAGCTTGAGAAGTTCTTCTCCATCTAGAAATCATCAACCATTTATGCTGTGGGGAGTTTCTTTGTTCTTTGGCATTCCTTGCAATTTAGTAAACCAAGTGGAAAGCACTGGACCCAAAATAATGCCACTTAGTTAGATATGAAGCCATTGCTAGGCCCGGCCGACCGTCACGGCCTCGGTCTGGGCCTGCCCTGGGCTTGTTGGCTCATCTTGCTTCTCTAGTTTTTTCCCAGCCAGCAGCCAGAGTCCTTTATTTATTTATTTTTTTATTTAAGGAAACTTTTAACTTTTATTTATTTTTGAGAGACAGAGAGAGCATGAATGGGGGAGGAGCAGAGAGGAAGACACAGAATCGGAAGCAGGCTCCAGGCTCTGAGCTGTCAGCACAGAGCCCGACACGGGGCTCGAACCCACAAACCCACGAACTGTGAGATCATGACCTGAGCTGGAGTTGGACGCTCAACCGACTGAGCCCCCCAGGCGCCCCTAGAGTCCTGTAACAAGGAAAGGCATATTACTCCTCTGCTTAACGCCCTCTGTTGCTCCCATCTCACCTGGCGTAAGAGTCCCAGCCCCACCGCATCCCCCCGACCCCCTTGGTTCTCGCTGCTCCAGCCTCAGCCTCCTGGCTGACTCCGAAACATGCCAGGAGTGCTCGAGTCTCACCCCAGGGCCTCTGAGCCCGCCCCTCTCCCTCCCCAAATCCTAGGATCCGTGTCCTCACTCTCCAGCCTT
>PJEM01017187.1:0-22989 GCA_004023845.1 Helogale parvula | reverse complement strand
GGTCCTCTGTTAAGTTTCTCCTGTTACACTTATGAGTGAAAATATATGGTATCTGTCCTTCACCTGACTTATTTCACTTAGCATGACACCCTCGAGGTCCACCACATTGCTACAAATGGCCAGATTTCATTCTTTCTCATTGCCATGTAGCATTCCATTGTGTATGGAAACCACGTCTTCTTGATCCATTTGTCAGTTCATGGACATTTAGGCTCTTTCCATGATTTGGCTATTGTTGACATTGCTGCTGTGAACACTGGGGTACATGTGCCCCTATGCCTCAGCACTTCTGTATCCCCTGGGTAAATCCCTAGCAGTGCTATTGCTGGGTCATAGAGGAGTTCTACTGATAGTTTTTTTGAGGAACCTCCACACTGTTTTCCAGAGCGGCTGCACCAGTTTACATTCCCACCAACAGTGCAGGAGGGTGCCCGTCTCTCCACACCCTTGCCAGCATCTGTAGTCTCCTGATTTGTTCATTTTAACCACTCTGACTGGTGTGAGGTGGTATCTCAGTGTGGTTTTGATTTGTATTTCCCTGATGCTGAGTGACGCTGAGCATTGTCTCATGTGTCTGTTGGTCATCTGGATGTCCTTTTGGAGAAGTGCCTATTCATCTCCTCTGCCCATTTCTTCACTGGATATTTGTTTTTCGAGTGTGAGTTTGGTGATTTTTGATACTAGCCCTTTATCTGATATGTCATTTGCAAATTTCTTTTCCCATTTCGTTGGTTGCCTATTAGTTTTGATTGTTTCCTTTGCTGTGCAGAAGCTTTATATCTTGATGAGGTCCCAGTAGTTCATTTTTGCTCCCGATTCCCTTGATTTTGGGGATGTGTAAAGTAGGAAATTGCTGCGGCTGAGGTCAAGGAGGCTGTTTCCTGCTTTCTCCTTGAGGGTTTTGATGCCAACCCAGCTTTTCTGAGGTGTAATTAACATAAAACAAATTGCACATATTTCAAGTGTCCAATTTGGCAAGTTTTGTCTACACCTGTGAAACCATTACCAAAATTAAGATAATACACATATACATGATGTCATCTTCCAACAGTTGTCAATTCTCTGACACCACTGGGTGTCCTACAGTTCTACTCTGTCCTGATGCTAACTAGCCAGAGGTGGCACAGACTCCCAGGTTAATGGCTCTGTCCCATACTTCACATGTTATCTGCAAATGGGATCCTGTAGTCTTGCGTCACTGCTTGGCTGCAAGTTTGCAGGTTCCCATGATCCTCCCCTTAGGTTTGAGATTTCACTCAAACAACTCCCAGAACTCAAGAAGGTGCTATACTTATGGTTTGTTTTATTGTAAAGGATACAGCTCAGGAACTTCAAAGGGGCTGTTAGGGCCAGGTCTTGTGGGAAGGGGTGGGGCACAGAGCTTTCATGCCCTGTCTGGAAGCACCAGTGTCCTGGTATCTCCATGCGTTCCCCAGCCCGGAGCTCTTCAGACCTCGTCATTCTAGAGTTTTTATCAAAGTTTCATTATGGAGGCACGATTGATTAAGTCATTGGTCATTGATGATTGGACTCAGTCTCCACTCTGCCAGATGTCAAGTTCTACCCCTCTAATCACATGGTTGGTTTCTCTAGCAACTAGCTCCTCCCTGAAGCTGTCTCGGGAACACCAAGAATCACCTCATTAGCATAAACTCAGATAGGGTGGAAAAGAGCTTATGAATAAAATACTATCATAAGAAAATTTCAAGGGTTTTAGGATTTCTGTGCCAAGAACTGGGACAAAAATCAAATATATATGTATATGTATATATTATTTTACTCTATGCACCGTCACCCAAAGTTTGCTCCTGCCCTTTTTGTAGTCAAACCCTGTGTTCTCTCTGTCTCTGCCTGTCTGTCTTTCTCTCTTGATCTGGCTTATTTTACTCAGAATCATTATTTTGAGTTCCATTAGACTTGTTGAATGAAATGGACAAATTCTTTCAAAGACACAAGTTACCAGAGCTGATTCAAGAAGAAACAGAAAATATAAATAGCCCTAGACCTATGAAAGAAATGAAATGTGTAATTTCAAAACTTTCCCACAAAGAAAATTCTAGGCTCACATGGATTCACTGATGAGTTCTATCAAACATTTAAGGAATAATTAACACTGTTGTATACCAACTCTTTCAGAAAATAAAGGAAAAAGAAATTTTCCCATCTCCTCTTATGAATCGTAGTGTCTGGATGTCAAAACCAGAGAAAGCTGTTGCAAGAAAAAGACCAGACTTCTATACTGAAGTACTTCTATAGTACTGTATACTATATACAAAATAGTAATGAGAGAAATTAAAGAAAACCTAGATAAATGGAGAAACGTCATATTTATGGATTGTACACTTACTATTACTAAGAGGTTAATGTCCCCAAACTGATCTATATATTCAGCACAATCCCCAAAGTCCCGTCAGGCTCTTTCTGGGCAGAAATTTCTGGGGAAGAACTTACATGGAAATGTAATGAACCTAGGATAGCCAAAAAAGGAACAAATGAACAATCCAAAAGCTTTGCAAAAGCAATAAAACAAAATTGAGTGACCTGATTTCAAGACATACTCTAGCCCTCAAGAAATCAAGAAAATATAGTATTGGTATACGGGTAGACATGCAGATCAATGAAACATATCTACCCATCAAAGACATACCTACCCAAATTTAGCGTTGAATCAACAGAGGTGCCCGGATTCTTTGGTGGAGTAAGGATACATCCCCCCAGCAAATGATATCGGAATAACTAGGTATTATGAGGGAAAAAAGAACCTTGAGTTTTTACTTTGCATCATACATAAAAATTAACCTGAAATGGATCTTAGATGGACACATAAAAGCTAGAACTTTAAGTTTTCTAAAGGGAAATAGCAGGTTAAAAATCTTTATTACCTTTGGATGCAAAAGATTTCTTAGCGTGGTCCGTCAAAGAAATAATACATTGAAGCTCATCAGCTAGACACTGTGCCCTTGGAATGACTTCATGAAGACAGTGAAGATAGGGTAGGGACTGGGTGGAAATACTATGATCACATAAGTCTGACTGTGGTCTCATTTCCAGGACATAGTCAAAAATTTTAAAATTGAGTTGTAAGACAAGTAGCAACTCAGTGAAAAGGTAGGCAAAAGATTTCACCATACACCTCACAGAAGAAGATAGCAGTACTCCAGTAATCGCGTCCAAGCGTCCCCGACATCCGTATTCATTAGGGAGACACCAATTAAAATAAGCTACTCCTTCGCTACTTAACAGAGTGGCTAACACCGAAAAGACTGACAATCAAAGTGTTGGCAAGGGATACGGGGCCAGTGGGGCTTCTTGTGATGTTGGTGAAATGTAACGTCATACAGTCAGCTTGGAATATCATTCTGCAGTTTTTCATGTTAAATGTAATTAACCATATGACCAACAGTTTCACTCCTGGATATTTACCCATGACCAATGAAAACACGTGCCCATAAAAAGACATACACGCAGATATTTAAGGCGGCTCTATTTGTAATAGCCCCAAACAGGAGACAACCCAAATGTCTATCGACAGATGAACGGATAAACACATGGTGAAGAATTCAGACAATGACACACGACTTGGCAATAAGAAGGGACTAAATATGTATGTGCACAACAGTATGGATGAAGCTGGCTTATGTCAAGTAAAGACGCCAGACACACAAGACAACACATTGTGTGATTTTGTTTATTTAAAATTCTTGAATGGAGGCAGTAAACTATATATATATATATATATATATATTTTTTTTTTTTTTTTTTTTTTTTTTACATTTTTATTTCTGAGAGAAAGGGAGACAGAGTGCAAGCTGGGGAAGGGCAGAGAGAGAGGAAGACACAGAGTCCAAAGCAGGCTCCAGGCTCCGAGTGGTCAGCACAGAGCCTGACATGGGGCTTAAACTCATGAACTTCGAGATCATGACCTGAGCTGAAGTCAGAAGCTTAACTGACTGAGCCACCCAGGCGCCCTGGCAGTAAACTATATTAACAGGAAGAAGATCAATATTTTCCTGGATCCGAGAATATGGGGAGATTGATTGCTAAGGAGCATCTTTTGGGGTGATAGAAATGGTCTACGTCTGGATTAGGGTAGTCGTTCTATGTGAAAAACTCATCTGTTGATACACTTAAATATGCATTTAACCATATATAAGTTATACCTCATTTTGTTTAAATTTTTTTTTAACATTTGTTCATTTTTGAGAGACAGAGAGAGACAGAGCATGTGTGGGGCAGGGGCAGAGAGAGAGGGAGGACACAGAATCTGAAGCAGGCTCCAGGCTCGAGCTGTCCGCACAGAGCCCAGTGTGGGGCTCGAACCCATGAACTGCGAGATCATGTTCTGAGCCAAGTCGGACCGTTAACTGACTGATCTACTCAGGTGCCCACTCAGTTACTTTTCAAAAGGGGGCTGTTAATGCCAATTTTTTCCCCCACCAGTGGATGATAAAGACTCAGTCTCTACTTTTTCTATCTGGATATTTACTCTTGGTTCACTTACTGAATAATCTCTAGCTTCTCCATTTTTCTGCTTTGCTGCTTATATATTAAGGTTCCATATTTCTGTACCCTCTATTCCATTTCATTGATCAATTAGTTTATCCTGATTTAATTATTTTAGTTTCATAATAAGCTCTGTTCGCATTATTCTGTTTCTTCCTATTCTTGATCCTTTGTTGCTCTGGATACAGTGTATAAAGACTAATTGTTTATATGTTCTATGAAAAACTCTGGAATATTGATGGATTTGAATTGATTTTATAGACAAATTTGTCTAGACGCTGAATGTCAGTACTAAATCTTTCTGTTCATAACTGCGGTGTTCTTTTCCATTTATTAAGATTTTCTGTGATGTCTCTCAGTACATTTTATAATTTCCCCCATAAAGTCCTTGCACATATTTTGAAGGATTTATTTCAAGGCATTTGGTGTTTCTTATTTTATCATTAAGTGAAATCTTCCTTCTTGCTGTTTATTGTTGATGTATAGAAAAGTGGTTTTTAAAAATCTCAGTCATGCATCTGGGGAACATTTGCTTTTGTTCCAGAAAGAGCTCATTAATCCATTAGCAGAATGTGTCACGTGTGTGCTCACACTTGCGTGTATTTTGAGGACGGTGGTGTGGAGGGTGAGCCTTCCCACAGTCCTGAGGTTATTTTTGGCCAAGTGTCCACACGTTAGGCTGGCCCTGAGTCCCAGGAGAGGATCTCAGTTGGAGCCCTGGTGCTCCCAGCCTTCCCGTGCAGTCAGCCAGCTGCACGCTCATGGATGGCAGTGAGAGGGCTCTCTCGAACCCGCGCCCTTGAGTCAGGACCTCCATGGATTGCCCACACTAGGGATGGTTTCCCATGATGCAGGCTGTCACTCTTAAAAATGTGTCCCTCTTCTCTTTCAGTATCCGGAGTGTGATGCAGAAGTATCTTCAGGAGAGAAATGAAATCACCTTTGACAAGATTTTTAATCAGAAAATTGGTAAGTCCCACGTCCTCGTGTGGTACGCTGTCTAGTAGTGGTCTCAGGTGGCATTATGGTTATGTGTAAACACAGCCTTTCACGCTCTGTGTGTTACAGCTCTGGCTGGGAATGAAGCACGTTCTGTGTAGTAATGAGATACGTAATGGTTACCTGCATCCCTAGTAACAGACCTTGTGAATACGCTCTTGGGAAGCAGACGAGCTGGATCCGAGGGTTTGGGGCAGTGTGGGGGCTGCACATCGAAGGATTGGGTAGTTGGTAACCAGAAAGAAGCGCTCTGGGCTTCGGACCCACTCCCCGGGTCCACCTTCCCTCCCTGCTGTCGTACTCTCCCTGATCACAAGGAGTTGGCACGCGTCCTCATGAACATACTGCACTCCTGTGTTTGGCCAGCGCCTCGCAGCTGGTGGGGCTGGTGTCCTTGATCCCCTCAGTTTTCGCCACAGGCTTTGCATGCTGCTCCTCAAGGTCAGTTCCGCATCAATTACTTTTGTCCCTGAGGCTCCATTCGGAGCCTTACTTAGCGGGTCACCAGGACTCTCCTGTAGTGTGCGCAGAGGTCAGGAATCCACGTCTGGTACCCAGCTCTGGCAGTGCTGGTCCTGGCCGGAGCACGTGCCTGGATGTATAGGCGTGTTCTCTGCTAACCAGCAGGTCGTGCCTGCAGAAGTGAGGACTGGACAGGAATTGCTTTAGCGTGAGGTTTCAGGGCTTGGAGAGCAGTGGGATAGTGTGCTGTCCCCTGCCTTCCGAAGGGCTGGCAGTTTGTTGAGAGGTCAGATAAGAGCTGGAGTCTACCTACTTTTTTTCCCTCATCCCCCCAAATCGGTTCCTGCTGTCCAAAAATGTCCTCAACTATATTTTTGTTCTCAACTCAGATAGGATTCATCGTTTGGCCTGCCAGATGGGTATTTTGTTAATCTGCCCGCAGTAATGTGATAAACAGAGAATTCCAGGATTTTACATGAAATCACCTTAGCTGCCTATGAGAACATTGGAAGCCCTTCCCATCCCTTTGCTCCTTCTTTGCCTCCCACAGTTACTCCAATAAGATTTGCCAAGGAACTGTGGCATCATTTTTCAATTACTTTAATACTTGAGGAAATGACTTGATTAAAATTTCAGGAAACTGTGGTTGGACGAAAGTTTCCTGGAACTCAGTCTCTGCATTTAGTCCCTGTCTCCGTGATTCACAGACCCACAGTGACAGATGCCCTTGAGACCAAATATCCTTGGAAGTAATTCTGGGCCGCTCTCCTCTTTACAAGTAAGGAAGTGTAGACTCAGGCCGGTGAAGTGACTTGTTCTGATTTGTAGTTCTCCTTCCCCAGTCATTCTGTAAAGGCTCTTGGAAGGGAAGCAATGACTATAAAATATACTGTTGAGGGTCACCCAGTAAGAACTGGATAGTTTTTTGTTTGTTTTTGGAAAGAGGTATGTTGCTGTCTCGTGTTCAAGTAGAGTAGAAACTGGTGCAGAACAGCCTTTAGATTTTGCAAACTTTTGATCTAGTCTCCAAAACATGGCCATCAATAAAGGTGATAGAGCTTCTGTGATCACCCCTGACATTCAGTGGTCGAAAGCTTGATGCAGTTCTCCGGAGAAGCAGGTGGAGTGCCACCCCGTCTGCTCGGAGGGCAGTGTGGAAAGCTAACGGCCATTCGCTGCCTAGGAATCTTCCATCCTGAGCGCTGGGATTTGGCCACGGAGCAGAGTGGCTGAGAGAGTTTGACTTTCATCTCAGGACTCATTGCTGCTTCTTCTGCGTTTACGGCATTTGGTTAACCGTCATTTGTGTAAATAAACGCACCCCTTTGCTTCTGCTTTCATACTAAAGAATGGAAAATAAAACTCTCACAGTAACAAGAGAGAAATTTCATATCTTTGGGAGAAAGGGAAAAAAGGAATGCCTGATTTTTTAGTTGAAATTTAAAATTAGATCTACAGCTTTGGGTGCGCCTGGGTGGCTCAGTCGGTTGAGTGTCTGATTTTGGCTCAGGTCATGATCTCACGGTTTGTGAGTTCGAGCCCCGTGTTGGGCTCTGTGCCAACAACTCAGAGCCAGGGGTCCACTTTGGATTCTGTGTCTCCCTCTCTCTGCCCCTCCCCTGCTCATGTTCTCTCTCTCTCTCTGTCTCTCTCTCTCTCAAAAATAAACATTAAAAAAATAGATCTACAGCTCTGTTGAGATCTATTTTACACAGTGTGAAACACTCCCGTCTCACGTGTATGGTTCAGTAGTTTTTAGCATATTCACACAGTTGTGCAGCCCTTAACCCATCCTCACCTTACAAGGTTTCCAGCACCCCCAGAAGAGGCTTCATACCCATTAGCCCTCTCCACCCCCCACCCCACCCTGAGATCCCACTAATCTAATTTCTGCCCCTGTGGACATTCCCCCTGGATGGAATCAGATGATATGTGGCCTTTGCATGGGGCTTCTCTCCTATTTCCATTTAAAAGAAATTTTTTTAATGTTTATTTATTTGTGTGAGAGAGAAGGAGAAAGAGCACAAGCAAGGAAGGAAGGGCAGAGAGAGAGGGAGACACAGAATCTGATCCAGGGCTCGAACTCCTGAACCGTGAGATCATGACCGGAGCCAAAGTCGGAGGCTTAACTGAGCCCCCCAGGCGCCCCTCTCATATTTTCAAGGCTCCTCCGTGTGGTCGCATGTGCCAGTACTTCATTCCTTTTTATGCTCAGTGATATTCCACCGTATGGCTGTGGCCACGTGTTGTTTATCCATTTATCCGTTGGCGGATGTTTGGGTTATTTCCACTTTCTGGCTATTATACATGATGCTGCTACGGGAGGAAGGTGTTTCTCAGCCCCTGGTGTGAGCAGCTGGCTTCCCGTAACTACGGCGCACCGACGGGCTGTGACAAACCCGCTGTCCCCTTGCTCTCATGCCAGTCTGCGATTGCACTGAGGATCCTTTCTCCCGTGTGATTTCTGATCCTCACCCTTCTGCTGTCCGCTGTGCCCCCAACACACATGCACTCCCCCAGACCTGTCTTTCCTGCTTTTTCGATCCAAGCCTTACCCGAAGCTGACCCCAGGAGCCCCCGATCCCAGGGCCTCACGGGCATTAAGGTGGCCTTGTGCCCTGGCTCTGCCCGCGAGCAGCTTCATTGGGCACTGATGGCCTATGAATTCTCTCGATTCAGCTGTTTTAAAGAATTTACAAGTTGCTTAAATGAATAAATGATTCCTTCCTTTTCCCTTCCTTCCCCTTTGTGAGCTTGGAGCTGGTCAGAGGAAGCTAGGTCTAAACTTGGAAGGCCACAGGAAAGAGCAGCAATTGTGGGGGGCGGGGGCGCGGAATGGGGAGACAAGAGTACGTGGTAAGGTCACCAAACACACCTCTGTCATTCTGTGAGGACATGGCTGTATGTTCAATGTCTGTCTGGTCCGTCCTCCCGCTCTGTGCCTTCTCCTCTTCAGCCGGTGTGAGGGTTGGGGGCAGAACACAAGGGGGCCAGGATTGGAGTCCGTCTGTCCTGCTCTCCAGGTCTTCTTTCTCCCATTGTGCCCCGTCACCGCCTTTTGGCTTTGTCCCTCCTTTCTGTTCCATCTGCCCCTTTCCACGACTGTCTCCATGTGTCCCCAACTTGTTGATTTTCTGTCATTCTATTGCTTCCCTTTCACTGTGTATCCCGTGCCTGTCAGCTCCTTTGCTCTCTTCCGGCACTTTCCGTGCTCCCCTGTGCCGATGGTTATCGTGCGGTTCTGGGTGCGTGTGCTGCAGCCCGGGCGCAGAAATGCTTTGTGAAGTGGGAAGCGTAGAAACCCTTCGTTTCTCGGCCCTGAGGCTTTGTTGAGCTGATGGATGACTAGCCAACCTGCTGGCTGTACCCCGCACTGGCTGATTTCTCGTTAAGTTTTTTTTTATCTGTGAGCGGGGATGACGGTATTATCTGCTGCATAAGGCAGCTGTGCGGTTTCAGCAGGAAATGTCTGCAAAGCCTTTAACACGGGGGTGGGTTCTCAGCGGCTGCTCTGTGAATGACAGCTCTGAAATGAAACCGTTCACTATAAAAATATCGGGGTGGGGTGCCTGGGTGGCTCAGCTGGTTAAATGTCTGACTTTCGATTTCGGCTCAGGTCATGATCTTGCAGTTGGTGAGTTTGAGTCCCACATCGGGCTCTGTGCTGACAGCTCAGAGCCTGGAGCCTGCTTTGGATTCTGTCTCCTTCTCTCTCTGCTCCGTCCCCGCTCATGCTCTGTTTCTCTCTCTCTCTCACAAATAAATAAACATTAAAAAAAAATATCGGGGCACCTGGGTGCTCAGTTGGTTAAGTTCCAACTTTCAATTTTGGCTCAGGTCATGATCTCAGGGTCCTAATATCAAGCCCCACATTGGGCTCTGTGGTGGGTGTGGAGCCTGCTTGGTATTCGTCTTCCCTTTCTCTCTGCTCCTCCCCCACATGCACACATGCTCTCTAAATAGATAAATAAATAAATATTAAAATAAAAATATTTAGTCAGACACAAAAGCAAACTGATAAGCCCCCATATATATTTGTCAGCCAGATTCATTTTTTACAACATTTGCCTATTCTAGCATCCTCTCTTTGTGTGGCTGCCAAAATATAATATTTTTAAGTTTATTTGTTTATTTTGAAAGAGTGAGAGAGATTGTGTAAACAGGAGAGACAGTGAGAGAGAGAGAATCCCAAGCAAGCTCTGCAGTGTCAGCACAGAGCCTGATGTGGGGATTGAACTCCCGAACTGTGAGATCATGATCTGAGCTGAAATCTAGAATAAGATGCTTAACCATCAGAGCCACCCGGGTGCCCCTGCCAAAATATTTGAAAACAATTAGCAAACCCTTTTCAGAGTTTCAGCCCTATATCCATCTCTAAAGACTACAAATGTTTTCTTATACAACCTTCATCTTTACTGCAACCAGTGAAAACAATGATTCTGGAGGCACCTGGGTGGCTCAGTTGATTGGGCTTCTGACTTCAACTCAGGTTCGTGAGTTTGCGTCCCACGTCAGGCTCACTGCTGTCAGCCTGTTGGCCCAGAGCTCACTTCAGATCTGTGGCCCTTTCTCTGGGCCCCTCTGCTGCTTGCGTTCTCCCCCAAATAAATATTTAAAAAAAAAGAAAAGAAAATGATGATTTTTAGTTTAATATCTTATGATGGTTCTTACTGTAATTCCAACTCTGTATTTATACTTTTTCTTTAGTTTTTTATCTTTTGGAGAGAGAAAATTTGAGTGTTCATGGGCGGGGAGGGGACAGAGAGAGAGAGAGAGAGAGAGAGAGAGAGAGAGAGAGAATTCAAGCAGGCTCCACTCTTAACTCGGAGCCTGATATAGGGCTTGATCCTATGATCCTGGGACCATGTCCTGAGCCAAATTCAAGAGTCAGATGCTCAATCAACTGAGCCATTCAGGCAGCCCCACATTTTTCCCACTAACGTAGAAATGCCCTTTAACTCTTGGTTTGTTTGAATCAGAATCCAAATAATGTTCTTATATTGCAGTTGGTAATAATGTCTCTTTTAGAGAAGTCTAGAACAGGTGTGCTCCTTCCTCCCTTCCCCTTTCCCACATTCAAGGAATTGACTTTTTGAAGAAACTGGGTCCGTTGTGTTATAGAATGTTCCACATTCTGGATTCTTCTCTTTGCTTCTTCATGGGACCATTTTTTAAAAATTAAACAGTTCATTACCGAGTTGGTTTCCATATAACACCCAGTGCTCTTCCCCACAAGTGCCCTCCTCCATGCCCATCACCCCCTTTCCCCTTCCCCCCTCCCTCTTCGCCCTCGGTTTGTTTTCAGTATTTAAGAGTCTCTCATGATTTGCCTCACTCCCTCTCCCTAACTCTTCCCCCCACTTTCCTTTTCCCATGGTTCCCTGTTAGGTTTCTCCTGTTAGACCTATGAGTGCAAACATATGGTATCTGTCCTTCTCTGCCTGACTTATTTCACTTAGCATGACACCCTCGAGGTCCATCCACTTTGCTACAAATGGCCAGATTTCATTCTTTCTCATTGCCATGTAGTACTCCATCATGTGTATATACCACATCTTCCTGATCGATTCATCAGGTGATGGCCATTTAGACTCTTTCCATGATTTGGCTATTGTTGGAAGTGCTGCTATGAGCACTGGGGTACATGTGCCCCTATGCATCAGCACTTCTGTATCCTTTGGGTAAATCCCCAGCAGTGCTATTGCTGGGTCATAGGGGAGTTCTATTGTTAATTGAGGAACCTCCACACTGTTTTCCAGAGCAGCTGCACCAGTTTACATTCCCACCAACAGTGCAGGAGGGTGCCCGTCTCTCCACACCCTCGCCAGCACTTCATGGGATCATTTAAATTACATTTCTGTGTTCTGGATTTCCTGTAAATTGAAAGTTAGCTCTAACAGCCTATTAGATTGGGTCGGCCTTTTTGGCAAGAGCCAGCCTGTCACAGGTGGTGCCATGTGCTTTGTGGCATGACCCATGTGACACAGAGGTGCTGCCCTGTAGTCCTGTGTCCAAAGTGAGTTCTGATGTGGACAGTTCGCAGCTCCTCAGGATGCTGTCGTCTGCTGTGCGTTTCATTTTCATTAACATTAGTTGCCTACGTCAATTATCTTTTTTTAGGAAGTGGCCAAATGGGGAGGGGTTTATAATTACGCCATTCCTTCCATATTTATCATTTCTGCTCATCAATGAAGCCCCTTGGGTTGCCTTTAAATCTAGTTCAGGATAGACAGGAAATGGCAGGTGCTGCCGGCCGACCTTGAAGGTGACGACTGTGACTTTGGCCTCCTGACGTCACTCCCACAAGTAACACAGTGAAAGAGGTTTTGCAGAGGAAACCAAGGCTGTGTTCTGAGTGGGCTTAGTCTACTCACCCCAGCCCTTGAAAAAGCAGAGAATTTCCTTTGGCTGGTGGCAGAAGAGGAAGTCAGAGAGACCGAAGCGTGAGAATGATTGGGTGTGGCGTCCCCAAATCTGCAGGTGGAGGGGACCACGTGAGGAGACCGTGGGTGTGCACTAGGAACTGAGCAGGGGAGCCAGGAGCTCCATCCTGCGACCAAAGGAACTGAATTCTGCCAACAACCTGCACAAGGTTGAAAGCACATGACCCCTGGAGCCTCTGGATGAGTCCCCAGCCCGCCAGCACATTGATTTGGGCCTTGTGAGCTTCTACATGGAAAACCCAGTGGAGCCCACCAGGTCTTGTGTCCTCAAAACCTGTGAGCTCTCACCGGGTTGGTGGTGATTTGTTATACAGCACTAGAAAACTGGTGTAGCATAGTAAATGGTGAAGTCTTTGTTTTTATTATATTTTTAAAGTTTACTTAAATAATTTATCTTAAGAGAGAGAAAGCATGAATGGGTAAGGGCAGAGAGAGAGGGGGAGAGAATTCCAAGCAGGCTCCGTGTTGTGAGCCCAGAGCCTGACATGGGGCTCGAATTCACAAACCATGAGCTCATGACTAGAGTGGGGATCAAGAGTCAGATGCTTAACTGACTGAGCCACCCAGGTGCCCCATCTTTGTATTTGTTTTTTTATGTTTTTTTTTAATGTTTATTTTTGAGATGGAGAGAGAGAGACAGTGCACAAGCAGGGGAGGGGCAGAGAGACAGAGACACAGAATCCAAAGCAGTCTCCAGGCTCTGAGCTGTGAGCACAGAGCCCGACGTGGGGTTCAAACTCAAAAGCCGTGAGATCATGACCTGAGCTGAAGTTCGACGTCTAATCAACTGAGCCACCCAGGCGCCGTCCCCTCCCCCCAAGTCTTTGTTTTTAATTGCCAGTTTTCAGAATAAAAAAGATTAAGTGACAAGCTGCTTTATCCTCCTTTTCTCCTTCTTTTACAGAAGTTGTATGTCTTCAGGGACATCAATTACACTGATTCCTAAATTGCTGTCAGTAGGATGTACACACATTTCAGTACTGACACAGTGTTCTTGGCTTGGGTTATCTGAAGAATGGTTTTAAAGAGATACTGATTATTGAAAGACAGAGCACTTTACCAATTCAGGTTAAGTCTTTGCTACCATTTTCATCTGTAAAATATACTGAAATAATCTCGTCATATGCAAGTGAGGCGCGTGGCATTTGATAATTCCATCTGTTTGTGGACAATCTACTTAGCTCCTGTCTGCCTAACCAATCTAATTAGAAGGCAGTGTCTCTGATTATAAGGAGACTCCGAAATAGGTACTTAATTCATGAAGTATGCAAAATACTGTCATGTAGGAAGAACAGCCTGGCTCATGGAACATGACATCACCTCTTGCCGCGGGAGCATCTCCGTTTTCACACTGGCTCCCATTTGTTTGAGTGGAAACCTTCCATATGTAGCCTGTAGTGTTCTGGTTCTGGCTTCTTTCAATTAGCATAAGATTTTGGAGGCTCACCCACACTGCGTACCCATCCTTCACCAATCCTGTTGTGGTTGAATTAATATTCTATCCTAGGGATAGACCACAGATTTGTTATCCACTCACCCGTTAGTTGATGGACGCTTAGAGTACTCCCACTGTTTGGTATAAATGATCCTGCTGTGAGCGGTCCCGTGCCAGCGTGGACGTACGTTTCCATCTCTCTTAGGTACACAGCTGGGAGCTTTGGAATTGCTGGGATATCTGGTAAATTCATGGTGAACTTTTCAAGAAATCGCTGCTGTTTTCCAAAGAGGCTGTGGTACTTGACGTTCTCACGGTCAATTTATGGGAGGACCGGGCTTGTCATAACCTCACCCATGCTTGCTGTTGTCTCTCTGGTCAAATGGTGTTTCACTGTGGTCTCGATTTGTATTTCCCTCACAATTAGTGACACCGAATGTGCTTCTGCTAATGAGCCTTCCAATGTCTTCTTTGGTGAAGAGCCCATTGAAATCCTTGTGTCCACTTAAGGAAGTGATTGTCTTTCTTTACATTATGATATGTATGATTTACAAATCTTGTCTCCCAGTTACCAGCTTCCCTTTTCATTTCTTCCTGGTGACTTCTGAAGCCCTGAAGGTTTTAATTTTGATGAACCCCAATTCATACATTTTTAAAAACTGTACTTTTGTGTCATCTCTAGGAACTTTCTGCCTACCTGAATGCCCTGAAGATTTTCTTCTATTTGTTTTCTAGACGTGTTATCGTTTTAGCTCTCATGTTTAGGTCTCTGGTTGATTTTCGAGTTTGTTTTTGTGTATAATGTGAGGCAAGGGTTTAAATTCATCTCTTCTTTTCTTTTTTTTTTTGGCATGTGGCTATTCAATTATCCGAATACATTTGTTGAAAAAACTTTTTTTCTACATTGAATTGTCTTGGCACCTTTGTTGAAAATGAATTGACCAGAAACTGAATTATTTCTTTCTGGACTTTCAATTTGTTCCATTGACCTCTGCCTTAGGTCAGTGCCACACTGTCTTCATTACTGTAGCTTTGGGGTAATTTTGAAATCAGGAAATAAAAATCCCCCCATGTTTTTTTCTTGCTTTTTTTAAAAAATTGATTTCGGTTATTCTGAATCCTGTGCATTTCGATATGAATTTTAGCATCAGATTTTCAATTTCTGCAAAAAAAAAAATCCATCTGGAATTTTGATAGGGATTCTGTTGTATTATTGTATTTCCAGATCAATGTGGAGAGAATTGACCATTTTAACAGCATGGGGTCTGTGGCTCATGAAAATGAAACATCTCCACATTTATTTAGGTCATCTCCAGTTTCTCAGCGGTGCTTTGTGGCTTTCAGACTCCTGTGTCACATTACATTTATTCCCAAGTGTTTTCATGTTTTTTGATGCTATTTTGAACGGGACTGTTTCCTTAATTTCGTTTTTGGCTGTTCACCGCCAGCACATGGAGATAGAATGGGTTTTTGTACAGTGATCTTGGATCCTGCCATCTTGATGAACTCGTTTATTAGTTCTAGAGATTTGTGCGTGTGTGTGCACGTGCATGCTTGTGAATTCCTTAGGATTTTACCCGTGGAGAATCTTGTCTCTGAATAAAAACACCTTTACTTCTTTCTTTCCATTCTGGTGCTTTCCTTTGCAATTTTTACTTTTCACTCTGATTTCTTAAATGTTTCTTATGTTGGCCTCAATTACATTTAGCATGATTTCAAAGAACATTTGTGTAGCAAGAATACGTATATTGTATTTGGCATCTGGGGTTAAGGCATAAGAAATAGACTTGATATGGGCTTTGGGAACAAAAGTATGTTTCATTATAGAAAATGTACATTAGAAAAACAAAAATTACTACCTTTCAAATAGACTTTGGAGCAGTTTCTGTAAGAACAAAGACGGGCACAGATATGCATGGGTATCTATTAAAAATTGATATTATATAAGACTACAGAAATAGTTAAAAAAACAGGCAACACAGAATAAAACATTTTAGCATTATTCTTTTGTTAATTTCAAAGACCAGGGTTTCCAGTCAAGTTCTTTAATTTATAAAAGTATAGCTTGACGTGTTCTGTGCTTCAGAACATAATAGGTGGTTAAAATCTGCCAAAAAATTTGTAGCTATGCAACTCCTTACTTGAAGGCTGGGGTTGAATTGTAACAGATTGAGTACTTTTGCATTTGGCTACAATGAGGGGACTCTGAACCTGGGATCCAGCTTCTTTTCCCTTTGTGTTCCCAGCCTTGTTTGAAAGTGTGTGTTTCTGCCCCTGGAAGGGCCCTCCCCCTCCCGACAGCCCCTGACTGAGGGTCGCAGAGTCAGGCTCCCATCGCTCCTATCTTTCTCTGGAGGAGAGCCGCCGCCCACCACAGAGAAGAAAAACCTAGGGCCCCATTTAGTCCTGCATCAATTATCCATGCCTCTGCAGAGACATTTAGTGAGGGAAGGAGTTAAAGATCCATTTAAACTTTCAAAAAGCAGAAATAAACACTTGACTAAGCACAGCTAATTGGATTTTCAATTGAAAGGGAAAGTTAGGGGCACCGATTCTGCACATTCTCATCTTGGCTGTTACCTTCAAAACCTACTGGCCTGCGGTCTTTCCAGCTGACTTCTCACCCACGCTGGCCTCACACACTGGGTATCTACCCGGATCCTCCCATGAGGACCCTGCCTGGGCGGGGGGCACTCTCTGCCGCTCTAAGTATTTGGGACATCGAGGTATTTGACACAGCTTTCAAAGAGCCTGAAAATACTTTTTTTTTTTTTTGAAACCAGTTTATTAAGGCTGGCTTTCCTTTTATTTTTCCCCCCGATATTTATTTATTTTTGAGAGAGACAGAGTGTGGCCAGAGGAGGGGCAGAGAGAAGGAGACATAGAATCTGAAGCAAGCTCCAGGCTCTGAGCTGTCAGCACAGAGCCAGACTTGGGGCTCGAACTCACAAACTGTGAGATCATGACTTGAGCTGAAGTTGGACACTTAATCGACTGAGCCACCCAGGCGCCCCTGGTTTTCCTTCTTAAAGCCATCGTTCCAGTTTGAAGAACAGCCAGAGTGATCACTTCCAAGAAAAATTCAGAACAGCTACGTTTTGCTGGAATAACACAGTACTTTAGCATCTGCTAACTTTAATGCTGTGGTAGGATGGCTGATCTGCAGCCTAGCAATCCGTGATCTTAAACATTTTTTTTTTATGTTTCTTTATTTTTGAGAGAAAGAGACAGAACATGAGTAGAAAAGGGACAGAGAGAAAGGGAGACACAGAATTTGAACAGGCTTCAGGCTCTGAGCTGTCAGCACAGAGCCAAACACAGGGCTTGAACTATGAACTGCGAGATCATGACCTGAGCCCAAGTCAGTCACTCAATGGATGAAGCCACCCAGGTGCCCAATGTGTGATCTCCTAAATTGCTGCTATTTAATTCTCCCTGATTTTTTCCAAGCTTGCTTTGTAGGAATTTCTTTCAGTTTGAGACGTCCCAGCCAGCGCACTGAGCGTTTCGTATGCTGGGCAAAGTAACGTGACCCAGTTCGCACATGCCCCAGGAGGCAAAGCCAGGGCTGGACGTTCTACCTGCCGATCCGCAGGAAAAGTTAGCGTGGACATTCACATGCAGGTGGAGTTTCTCTGTCTTTTTGTTTTTTATTTTTGTTTTTAATAACATATCAACTCCACAATTCCTATTTAATCTATAATGACACTGAAATCCAGAATTTGGGGGCACTGCACAAAGAGATTTCAGTAGCAGATATACATATACACTTTGCTAAATGAGACATTCACGGTCAACAATGCTTTGATCCAGTGCTGTACTAGAAAGATCTCTTGAAACAGAAAGGCACACAGGGAAGAAGAAGACCCCATCAGGCTTCCCACCCCCGGCCAGCTCGCCTTTCCAAAGAACGCATAGGACACACAGAGACCTCGGGCGTGTCGGTGTCGAAAGTGCCAATGAAGTGTGTTTACTACCACCAGGGAGGCCCCGTGATTCACGGGGGTGAGGGGAGGGGCCCTGGAGATGTCTCTGGGCCTGAGTTTAAATCCCAAGGTGAGTGTGAGCAGGCCTCTCTCTTAGCCAGGAGGGAAGCCTAGGCGCCGGTGGGCCTCTGTAGCTGACTCCACTTGGTAGCTTTCTCTCTGGCAGGGCCCACATATTTTAGGGGAGACGTGCGTGTGCTCTGGCGATATGAGCAAATGTGGGGCCTTCCTGTGTCCCGCTAGAGAACGCCAAGGACCCAGGACACATCGCCTCCACGGGAAAAGTACATCAGCTTTCTGAACTGGCAGTTCTGGGGAAGATGGGACCCTTTTAGGATTTTCAAAGCCCCAAATGGATTAGGAAATGTCAGGCTGTAGCGGGCTGTCTGGATGGCCCCTGGTTTTAGCTGTTTGGAAATCCTTTTTTCCCCGAGGGTTTTTATACCTCATCCTTGATCTCTGTCAGTCTTTCTACCTCTAGGCAAAGTCAAAACCGGAAGATGCAGAGGTGGTTATTAGTGTTTGTTTGAAATCCACTGCTAAAATCTCACTCATTCATTCGGTAAATTTTACCTTGTGTCACATACTCTTGTAAGCCCCGGGGAGCATCTGAGAGCAGTGCTGAAGCCTGTGTCTTCATGGAGTTACCATTCTGCCCGGGGAGACGGACTGACAGCCACACACTGTCCCCGTGCTGTCCCCGTGCTGGTACACATCATGGGATTCTAACCCAGTGTTTCGAGAAGGGACTGCTCTTAAGGGGTCGGGGGACAGATCCCTGAGGGAGGTGAGGGAGCCGAGCCCCTGTGCATTTATCTGGGGAGAGCAGGTCCGGCTGGGGGTTCAGCACACGCCCTCACTCAGGAGCTGCGGTGATGGGCGGACAGCAGGGCGGCCAGGGGCTGCGGCCTCGGTGGGGAGGGGAGTGCAGGTGTGGGAGGCAGAGAGGTGGACCGGAGGGCTGGCACTGTCTCAGGCTTCCCCCATGGATCAGCTGCCACGGAAATGGGCCTGGGGCACTGGAGGGCCAGGGTGGAGGCAGGAGGTGATTCTGGCCTGCGGGTGAGTGAGTAGGGTAGCATTGGAGACGGGGAGGGAAGCCACTGAGTTACAGCCTCCACGGCTGGATTTGTAAGGAATCGTGGTGCCATGCAGAAGCAGACGGGAGGGAGAGGGCTTGCCTGGGACACAGTGTCGGCAGGTTCAGGTAGGGCCAGGAGGTAAAGAAAAGGGCTCAGCTAGGAGGTCGGGGTCAGAGGGCTCCTGCCCCTTAGGAGTTAGGGAACTTGATCTGCACAGGGTCGCTTGCTGAAGACTGTTGTCACACGGCTTCTGCAGTCTTCCTGATGCTTTGGGGTCATCCGTGAAAGCCTGGAGCTCTGTTCCAACTCCGATCACTTTCTGTTCTGCTGAGGAGCAGAGAACACTCTTCAGGTCTGCCTCAGAAGAGAGAAAAATCCCAACCAAGGTGGGGCAGGCCCACTTTTGCTAGTCTCTCAAAAAGACTATTTGTAACAGTGGAGCGCAAAGCAAATAGGGCTACTTTCTCAAGAAGCCAATGTTCTTACCTTGGAAGATACACTTATTCTCCACAGAGATTGGTTTTTTTTTTCCCCAGTGGAAATTTTCATTGCTTTGAGTGTGGAGGAAAGTATAACTGTAAAAACCATCATCATGGGCCTTTGGAGTTTGGCCTCAGGAACCCACATGCCTGCCGGACAGCTTGTGATTATTTAGGACAATTGCAACCCGTTTTGTTTTGTGTCTCCTCCTCTCACTGCAGCCAGTGGGCTCGGAATGGGGGGGTGGAGAAGACCCGGGACAGAGCAGCCTTCCTGGGGGCCTTGGGGCCCTTCTTCTTCCCTCGTTTTGTCTTCTCATTTGTGATTTTCAAAATATACCTGACGTCCTCCTCACGACATACCACGTCTGTAAGGGTCTAGTTGTCACCGAGTTTTTTCTTGGTTTAGTGCTAACTGTACTGAATACATGTGTTCTTTTTTTAAAAAAAATTTTTTTAGAGAAGGATATGCATACAGTAAAATGCATCCATTTTAAGCATTGAGTTTGACCTTTTGTTTTTTTAATGTTTATTTATTTTTGAGAGAGGAGAGAGAGCACGAGCAGGGGAGGGACAGAGAGAGAGAGAGGCACAGAATCTGAAGCAGCTCCAGGCTCTGAGCTAGCTGTCAGCACAGAACCCAACACGGGGTTTGAACCCACAAACTGTGAGATCATGACCTGAGGTGAAATCAGATGCTTAACCGACTGAGCCACCTGGGCGCCCCCCTCTTTTTTTTTTTATGTATGACTTTTGACAATAGTGCACACCCATGTGACTAGTACCATAGTCCATGCGTATAGACCAATTCCATCTCTTTATTTTTTTATTTTTAATTTTTTTAACATTTATTTATTTTTGAGAGAGAGAGAGAAAACATGATTGTCGGAAGAAAGAAAGAGGGAGACAGAGGATCTGAAGCAGAGCACAGAGCCAGTGCAGGGCTCAAACTCATGAACAGTGAGACCGTGACCTGAGCTGAAATCAAGAGTCAGCTGCTTGAGGGACTGAGCCACCCATCCCCTCGATCACTTTGAAGAAAAGGTTCTTGCCCATTGTATTCAGTGCCCCCTCCCCTCCTCCCCGGCCCTGCCCCAGCCCCAGCTCACCACTGATCTGCTGTCAGTCACAATGGGTTACATTTGTCTTTTCTGGAAGTACGCTTAAACAGAGGCCAACAGCATGCACTCTTTGGTGTCTGGCTCCGTGGCCCCAGCACAGTGTCCTTCCTTGAGAGCCATCCACATCATGGCTTGTCCTGGGCTTGGTTTCTTTTCCTGCTGAATAGTATTCTGTTGTGTGGACTTAATTCAGTGTTCACGGACATTGGGATTGCTTCCAGTTTGGGGCAATTATGAGTGAAACTGGTATTGACATTTTTACCCATTTTATCCTTGTTGTGAAAGCATCTTTTAAAAATTTTTTTAAAGTTTATTTATTTATTTTGAGAGAGAGAGAGAGAGAGAGAGAGAGAGAGAGAGAGAGCATGCATAAACAGGGAAGGGGCAGAGAGAAGGAGAGAGACAGAATCCCAAGCAGGCTCTGTGCTGTCAGCACAAAGCCCAGCACGGGGCTTGAACTCTCAAACTGTGAGATCCTGACCTGAGCCAAGAGTCGGACACTTAAAATGACTGTGCCACCTGGGCGCCCCTTGTTGTGAACACATCTTGCTGCACAGATGCTGTCCTTCCTTTTTGGTAAGTGGCTGAGGGGAGATGCTGGACCCGTTCCCCTTGAGAGGTGCGTATGCACAGCATTGTTAACGCGGTTACCGAACGTCCCTCCTTTGTGAGCGGTCCTCCTTCATCCTCCTGACGGTTCTGATGTCCGCACTCCCTGCTGTTGACATAGCCACGCCTCCTTTCTTGGTATTCCTGTGTGCGGTAGAGCTGGTCTCTAATCTCCGCCTTTTTATCAGACTATTTAGAGCATTTACAGGAAAATAATTACCAGTATAGTTGGGTTTAGGCCTCTTCCTATTTGTTCTTCTGCTTTCTTCTTTCGGACTGAGTACACTCTAGTGCGTTATGTTGCACTCCTGGCCTATTAGCTATTCCTTTTCCTTTCATTGTTTTAAATCCAAGGCACCTCAGATTCCTTGAACTTGCAGTGTCCTCGCCTCAGGAGGACCACCCTGGTCTGCTTGGGTGGCACTCCCACAGCAGGGTTCAGAGAGTGCCTCCAGGTCGAGGGCTGGCCTGTCCTGGGGCGCTCCTGTTTATTCCCCTGCAGACCGTGGCCCCTTTTCAGCCTGAAAACAGTGGCTCCATACATCCTGTCCCGTTTTCCATGTGGTGGGAGGTTAAGTCCACCCTTGTTACTGTGTTATGCCCTGCAGTGCAATTTTATTTTTGAACTAAAATATCTGGCTCTTGGTGGGAAAATGGGCTCAGTCTATGAAACTGGAGTGACTCTAAGACCCTGGGCGAGTAATACCATTGCTGTAACTCGGAGCGACACAAAGGTGGTGAGGGGTCTTCAGCAAGTGCAGGAGAGGCAGAAGCACTGAAAAAGTCTGTATCCATACTTCAGGGTGGCGGCGACCGCCGCTGTCCAGCCCTTCGGTGCTCAGTGCTCTGCGTAGAGACCTCAGTCTTCAAAGTAACGTGCTGGGGAGGTGGTCGTTGGCCTCACTGTACAGGTGAGAAGATAGAGGTGAAGTGAGTCTCGCCACGCATCTTGCAAACAAAGGCGGGCTGAGCTGGACTTGACCTCTCAGGGTTGGCCTCTGCCCCTCCCTAGCTCAAGCTGTCAATCGCTGTGCTGTGCTGGGCGGTCTAATTAAGAGGTCTTTCCTGACGACAGGGGACACATCCCACGAGGCAGCAGTAGAATTCAGGGGAAACACCACCAGTGTGGCTGTGCATGAAGTGGTTGGTTTCTACACGGAGTGGCTCCTTGTTGCCAGGACAAGCAGTGTGATTAACGTCCCACAGGAACACTGGTCCAGGAACTCCCTCACTGTCCCCTCTTGCACACCAGACTGACCCCTGTTCTCCCTTCGTATTGATGGTGACAGCACCTCCGCTGGTCTCCAGCCACCCAGGGTCCCCAGTTGTGACGCCAGCTCAGCACCTCTCTGCCCATGTCCCACATGCCTCCTTCCTTTCCCATCTCCACCGCCACCTGAGCTTATAGCTAAGATTATACCTTGACCCACATTTTTCAGGACTGGCTATTCTTGTTTTTTTTAGTGTTTGTTTATTTATTTTTGAAAGAGAGAGAGGGGAGGGGCAGAGAGAGGGGGAGAGAGAATCCCAAGCAGGCTCCATGCTGTCAGCACAGAGCCTGACGCGGGGCTCGATCCCACAAACATGAGATCGTGACCTGAGCTGAAATCAAGGGTTGGATGCTGAAGCGACTGAGCCCCCAGGCGCCCCTGGCTATCCTATCCTACGTTCACTCTGCAGCCTCTTTCTCACTGTTTGGAGGTATTTTGGAAACACCACTTCTTCCCGTCCTGTCCGTGTTCTGGACCCGCCCTCGCCCCCTGTCGGAGGAAGTTCTGCTGCTCTCATTCACGGCCCGTGGGCCAGTCTCCCTCTTCTCCTTTCGTCCATTTCCTCTGGTGCCGCCTTCCGTGATGGGCGTTAGGCACCG
>PJEM01017186.1:0-23001 GCA_004023845.1 Helogale parvula | reverse complement strand
GGCTCAGTTCCAAGTGTGAGGGAGAGCACCTTTTTTATTTAAAGGAGTTGGGGGGGGGGTCATACTTGCCAAAGATGTGAACTGCTAGAAACTTCCTTGACATGTACCATTCACTACCAGCGCCGCTAAGAGGTTGAGACCAGACCAGACACTTCTTTTTTGAGATCATATATTAAAAAATGAAAGCTATATCCAACAAACATTTATTGAGTACATACTATACATTAAACACTGCTTTTCGCCCTGGGGGACAAGTTGCAAGTCAGCCACTGCTCACCTGGAGCTCACGCGAACAAAACGCGCACTAAACTCGCACCGTCAGAGACAAAACAAGTTGTGCGGCAGAGCACCTGTGAAGGAAGGGCCCTCCCAGAGAGGGAACATTTGGACTAAGACAAGGGCAGGAAGATGCCAAGACGTGGTTATAAAAACTGAGGTTTAGTACTTTATAATTCACATTTTTAACTCGGGAAAAGTGCAACATCATAAATATGCACGCATATTTCTTCAGCCACAGAACATCCCTTTACAACCTCCATTAAATGCGTGTCATTTATACCAACTGTTTTAAATACTCCACCACAGATGGTGATATCCTTGCAAGCCTAGGACGTGGACCAACGTTCTTAAATGTTTGTATGCGTACGGATCACCTGGGGTTCTTGTTAAAACTCGAGTGTCTGAAATGGGGATCCTGAGATTCTGTGACGCTACTGTTTCTGGGCTCTAATTACACTCTCCTAAGATAACTGGTAGGACTTTAAAATAGAATCCAGGCCGACGAGGGGAGCTGTCCAGTTATGGGGCGCCAGTTCACAAGTCTGTGATGAGCATCTTTTTTTTTCCCAGTAGTGACCGTGTTTTCCGTGTGACTGAGAATGATAGATAATATCAGATTAAAATGTGATGCCTTCACCAAATGGCTCTCCTCCTACCCTTGATAGGCCCTAATTAGGTGCCTCAGATAAACACCCTCTGGACTCATACCTGCCCTAACTGGTTGAAGGCAGATTGTGAAATGGAGCAAGGCAGACAGGCACCTCAATAATCTCAGCAACACACTACGGGGAGTGAGAAGGCAGACATGCCAGCGATGGGGGGGGGGGGGGGACAAACCAAACACCCAAACACGTTTATTCTCAGCTCCCTACCGTGCCAGAGAACTGCGATTATTAAGGGCACAAAATTCAGCCTCTTCTCTTCCATTGTCTTTTTAAAGAAATATCAATCCCATGGGGCCCCTGGGTGGCTCAGTCGGTTAAAGGTCCAATTTCAGCTCAGGCAGTGATCTCACGGTTGGTGGGTTTGAGCCCCTCCTTGGGCTCTGTGCTGACAGCTCGGAGCCTGAAGCCTGCTTCCGATTCTGTGTCTCCTTCTCTCTCTGCCCGTTCCCTGCTCATGCTCTCTCTCGCTCAAAAATAAATAATAAACATTAAAAAGTAAGTCAACCCCCTGACACAGACTTGCTAAAATGGGGCCTACTGTGCCCCCACGCCAGACAGTGCCTCCCTGGACAAAAGCCAAAGTCACGACTAAGGAGACAATATCTCTTTCCCCCGGGGATGCAGACTTTGTTTCTGCCGTCCTCCGGAGTGTGCCAGGCTGGCGCAGTCCGCAGAGAGAGGGGCGATTCGCTAGGAGCCTCGCAGCTCCGCATCCACACCCCTCGGGGCAGCCCCTCCTGCCCAGGGCTCAGCCCCTGGACGGGCGAGGGGGTAGCCTTGATACCCCCCGCATCCCCGCTCTAGGGCGCCCCGAGAAGGCAGCTCCCACCTTTCTTCTGCCGCAGCTTCCGGGCTCCGCCGTCACAGCGTGCAGCGGGTCATGCGGGCCAGGTCCTTAATCTCCGGGCAGTACAGCACTGGGGGGACAGAAGGAGGGTCAGTGGCGGCAGGGGGACGCGGCCCAGGCCCCTCGCGCCCGGCCGCCGAAGCCCCCCCCCCCCCGCCGCGCTCCTCCCCCTTCAGGCGGCCCTTCACCGTTGCTAGGCAGCGGACGCCGCCAGCGGCGCGCGGGCGCCAGCACCCGGTGCCACAGCCTCCGGAGCGCGCGCCAGCCCGCGCTCCGGGGTCCTGCCCCCTCCTCGCTCTCCTCGTCGTCGTCGGCATCGTCGCCTCCGCGCACCGGGCCGCCCGCCTCGTCCGACTTGCGCTCCGCCTGCGCCCTTTCCTCCAGCCGCGACCACAAGTCCGGATCCACCGCGACCTCCGCGACCCCGCCGCGCGGCAGCGGCGTGGGCGCGCGGCAGAAGGGGCACGTGACGACGCGGCGCAGGCGCACCACGCCCCCGTCGCCGCGCGCCGCCAGCTCGCGCAGGCACGCGGTGCAGAGCGTGTGGCCGCAGCGGGCGCGCGCCGTGCCGGGCAGGCGGCGGGGCGCGCGGCCCGCGAGGTTGAAGGGCCGGTAGCAGATGCCGCAGTCGAGCTCGCTCCGCTCCGGAAGGGACGGCACCCTCACCAGGAGCTGCATGGTGTCCGCTGCGGACTCGAGGGCGTCGCGGGCCCAGCCGGCTCCGCGGACTGAACGCGCTGTCCCTCCTGGTGGCCTGGGTCGGCTCCTGGGGCGGGCGCCGCGGCCTCTCGCCCGTTTTAACAGCTAGACCCCGCCCCTCGAGGCGTCACCCCGGGGTTGGGCCGCTCCCCGCTGCGGCACGCGTGGGGGCGGTGGAGGCGCGAAGCCGGGAATGCCTGGACGGCCGGGGCGGGTCAGGAGGCCCTGGTGGCGCGGGGACTGGGCCGGTGGGAGGCACACCGCTCCGCTCTCCCCACGCCTCCCTCCGTCCCCCAACACTAAGCTAGCACCCCCTTAATTCTGTGTGCAGATCTCCGGGCCCCTTGCAGCGCCCTGGGCCTCTGCCGCTGGCCCGGGGCGCTGCGCAGGGCTCTGCTGCCCGCTGGGCCTGTTCGTTCAGTCGCTCAGGCTCGTTCACAACCCCACCCAGACATCCTGCCTGAGCCAGTGACACTGCCCATGCTGCTCGGTCCTGAGTGGGCCCCGGACGATGAGCCCGGAGGCCGCCTTCAACTCACTTTATTAAGCCCACCCTGCCTGGGTTCTTGGAAGGCTGGCTGGCCAGACTCATACTCTTCCAACTGCTCACCTCTCAGCTGACATCTCAGCCTAAGGAGCCACCTAGATGCCAGGGCCATGGGTGGCCTTCCTGCTAGGAATGCTGGGAATCCTTTCATTCCCGAGGAGCCAGGTCCGGACACCCACACCCCATGATGGTCTCAGCCACGCCGCCCAGCCTGAGTTCTGACTCAGGGGTCTGACTTGCCCCAGGTAAACAGGACATAGCACAGCCCACACTCCCGGGTGGGACCACGCCCACCCCAGCTGCCTCCTGGCGCTCCTCTCCCGCCCCTACCATCCAGGTTCTGTCGTGGAAGGTGCTAGCACAGTCGCTAAAGCCAGCTGGCTTGAGGTCAGATCCTACCTTCCAGCGCTTAGAAGTCGTGACACTTTGAGCAAGTTGCTTAACCTCTCTGGACTGGTTGCTCTCCTCTAGGAAACGTGGATGATAATAGGAGTGATGAATTTGTACATGTAAGGTGCTTAGAGCGGGGCCTGGCCCTCAGAAAACACCACGTGTTAGCTATTTTTAATCCCATGTCCCCAGCCTGTATTGTGTTTACTTGCTCAGTACCCAACCCATTTTCAACACCCACCTCTCTCGGTCAATACAGGGCGGGCTTCTCTACACCCATGGCATTTGTAGGTGCCAGGCAACATAGAGCTGTGGGTTTTTTTTAATGTTTTATTTTATATTAGAGAGCGAGAGAGAGACAGAGCATGAGCAGGGGAGGGACAGAGAGATGGAGACAGAATCTGAGCCTGAGTCTGAGCCGGGCTCGAACCCACCAGCCGTGAGATCATGACCTGAGCCCAAGTCGGATGCTCAATGGACTAAGCCGCCCACTTGCCCCAGGCTGGTGTTGTTTTTCAAGTAGATTGTGAACCCGCTAGAGGATAATCTTTTGCAAGGAGGCGTATCTACCATGACTTGTAAGCGAACATCAGAGAACTTCTGAGTTGTCTGGTCTTCGTGGTCACTTGGGGGAAGCTGTCTACTTAGGCCAACGATGCTGTCATCATTCAAAATCTTTTCTGGAACTTCTCCTTGGACTGTTGTTAATAAGTCTCCTCACACCCTTTCCCGTCTTCAGGTGGTGATTACATGCTAATCATCCAGGGCAGACGTGATTATATAAATGATCCCCAAGTGCTTGACAGCCGGAGCCTTAGACTCTAAGCTCGGGACCTTCCTTTATCGATTGTCTCCAAAAACCCGAAGCGGTGCTCTCCTTGTCCCAATCAGCACTTTTCCAGTGTTTCCCACCTCTTTCTTTACCCAGCTCCAGAATCATCCTTGATCCCCACCACTCACTCTCACCTTCCTTTACCCACTTCTCAGCAAGCCCTGTTCGTTTTGCCTCCCGCATGTCCCCCTGGCCCGCCTACTTCCTCTCCACCTACAGAACACCGCCCAGTCCCGCCGCCCTCACCCCCTGCTCAGACCCTGGTAGAGCCTCTGAGGCCATCAGTCTGTTCACAGCCATCCGGCCTTCTCTACGCTGCTGACCGCGATCTTTCCAGATCTCAAGCCCAACCAGGTCCCACCACACACCACTTCCATTCCTGCTTAAAACCTCTCAATGTGGTGACAGTGGCATAGGTCCACATTCCTCTGCCGAGTCACGCTGCGGCCCCTGCCGGCAGGAATTGAGGGCTGTCCTTGAGCCCTTGAATCTGGGCTCACCTGGTGACTTGCCTGGACCGACAGAACAGGGCAGAAGTGATGTTGTGGGAGTTCTGGGGCATGGTCCTTCAGGGGCCTGGCAGCCTTCGCCTTCACCCCTGCGGCTCCCCGAGTCTGTTACGTCAGGGAACTTGCCAGCAGATGAGGCTACATGGACGCAGCAGCCCAATGTGCCAGTGAGGCCAGCTGATTTGCCCACTTGGCCGACCTGCCAGCCGCCTGCAGCCACGTGAGCGAGCCCAGGTGAAAAGAGCCGAGGAAACAGCTAAGCCACAGAGTAATGGGGGGGGGGGGGGCGGAGGTCAAATTTTAAAAGTTGTTCCAAGCCCCTAAATATTGGGGATGAATTGTGTACGTGTCCAGGGATAACCGATACGGAGGGCTTCCTGTTACCCTTAAGATGAAAAGAGTATTCCAAAGTGCCCTATACGGTCCTGTGTGCCTGAACCCACCCATGGCTCTCAGTCAGCTTCCATTCTCTTTAGACCCCTCTGGCTTTGACCTTGGTCATGCACGTCCCTTTCTGCCACAAAGCTTCTGGGTGCGCGATTCCCCTACCTGCCTTTACTCGGTTAGCCCCCACTCATCCTCCAGCGCCAAGCCTCGCCTTGTCAAATACGCTGTGGGCTCGGGAGGCACCACGTGCTTGCCTCGGGACTTTGGACAACAGAGATGTGTGTGTTTTGGGGGGTGACTTGTTTGCCCCTCCCATCTGTAAAGTCCATGCAGGTTATTCTGGGTGTGATTCTGTTTCCCACCGTATCCCTGTGCCCTACCATAGTGGGACTCAATAAATAAATAAATTCGTGAATGACGTGCATGATAAATACGGTAGATGCAGTGTGACTATAAGGGAGGATTTCTTACAAGCACTTTACAAACAGGAGGGAATTTCTGAGAGTCTTTTTTTGTAGTGTTTTGAGCAAGGGTCGGCAGAGACATTATTAAAATAAACGGATAATCCTCCGAGGTAACCATTTAAAGAGAACACTATTTTGAATTTAGAAATTCTTGCATGTTTGTTACAGAATGAATAATCCTAGTTTAGTCATACGATTTACGTCCCTGTTTCCGCCAGTCTTCCAGAGTGAGTGGGAGATGTTAGCAGTGGATGTAACTATTCATTAGTCGATCCGGCCGGTTGCTAGCCAGCAAATGGGAGGCTGCTGACTTTTCTCTTTCTGGAGATTGCTTTTACTCTGCTCCCTCCACTCCAGCATCAAGGAAGGGTGAGGACGCGTAGAAAGGAGGTGGTGAGGTTGTATTTTAAGGAAGGCAAAGCTCATCCTCCCCAGTCTTGTGATCTGTGGAACTTTCCACCCACTTCGTGGCCCAGGGGAATCGGAGTCCTCTGGGGGAAGACTGGGCGGGGGGTACCTGATATAATCCCATCCGAGTCTCTGCTTTTCTGCCACCCTCCCCCCTGACCTTTCACTGGTTTTCTTTTTTCCTTTATGAGAACTCCTTTCCCTCCCTTTCTCTGCATCATCTCAACCACAGACCGGTTTTCATCGTACCTCTCGGTCACCAAACCCCCGTGGCTCCACTTCAGAAGAGCCCCTCCCGTTCAGCCGCAAGAAAACCACCGGATAGTTCCTTGGCATGGGTGTGGGTATCAGGAAAGGGAAACGAAACATGCAAGAAGTGTGGCTAACGTTAGCTTTAAACAACACGAGGCATGGGTGTCAGAGGGAGCGGCAGCAGGACGACGAAGCCAAGCGCAGGGGCCCGAGGCACACGGTGACGGAAGGAGGGGGTGGGGCCCGGGGTGTCCGAGCCTGGGCGGTGACTAGCAACAGGAGTCCACCGAGGTCAACTCACGACATGACGTCAGCCCAGGTCACCGGAGAGAAGGCTAGTGTTGGAGCTCTCTAACGACAGGGAGCTGGGCGACGGCCTGATGTCCGAGGCTGAGCCCCCTCGCCATTTCCGACACCGTGAGTGAGGATCAAGCTGAGAGTTTATTTACAAGTTCCCTGGGAAGGCTTACAGAAGAGGGCCCAGCGGTATTGCTGTGTGATTAGTGCCAGAAGGAAGACTGCAGTCCTCCACTGCCAGGTCGGGAATCCTGCTCAAGGCTCACAAGTCTGTCCCCGGACTTAGGTCAGCCCCACGTGTCCGCCATGACCTAAAGGCTGTCACCATGTCCCCCCTCCAAAGCACAGCCCAATTTTTCTGAGAGGCCACCCTAACCACTTTCGCCAGCACACATTACGTATACATCTGCCATCGAATTTCCCTTGACCCGCGGCAGTGCTGCGTCACTGTATCCCACCAGACCCCCTCTCCAAGTAGGACACTAGCGCTAATTTTGAGCCTCCCCCTGCCCGCCGGCCCCCTTGGCCGGGATCGTTTCCTTCCCGCCAGGGCCAGCCTGGCTGCCTTTGTACCGGATCCGGTCACAGCCCCATTTCCTTTGTCCCAGATGACATCACAAGTCCCTCCTTATTCGGTTATTACCCCTTGATGACACATCAAGGGCCACTTCTGAGGTAATCTGCATGTCTTCTGTATCTGCCCTGTTTTTGTGTCTCCCCCTCCCTCGGGCCTCGGCGGCGATTAGGGGAAGAGAGAAGGGAGCGAGACCAAGTGGCAGAGAGGGGACGGCCCGGCAGCTCATGCCCGGGGGTAGCAGGAGGGCCTGGAAGGACGCAGTGGGCGGCGGCGCACTACTTGCCCTGGCGAGCCCGGCCGCGGAAGGATATGGCTTTGTTCATGCGCAGCGCTACTCGACGCCGGGCCTCGTTGGTGGGCGGGGCCGGGCCTCGTTGGTGGGCGGGGCCGGGCCTCGTTGGTGGGCGGGGCCTCCCGGCTCCGGCCGCGGCGTGGAGGGATCCGGGGCGGGAGGTGGAGCGGATGCGGGGAAGCGCTTTTCGGCGGGGGCGGCGTCCCCGCCGTGGGGGCCTGCGCCCCCCGACGGATTATTTCTTAGAATGCGGTCTGTTCCCCAGAAGCCCGTCTATCTCCATCACCGTCTGCGGCGTCAGCTGGCCCAGCACCTGCAGGAGAAGCTAGTGCTGGAGAGGACGCTGAAGAAGGGCGTGCGGTTCGAGGGCCGAGGGAGCAGCACGGCTAGGGGAGAGCCTCAGCCGCGCCCCTGCCTCGCCCTCGGTCGCTCTGGAGCCTCTCCTCTGCAAAGTGGGGTCTTTGTAGTGGCTGACCTCCCAGGCCCATAACGGGTTGGACGGCGAGGCCCTGACTGTTGGGGGAGGGGACAGAGATGGGCTCTGCCTCTGAGTCCCCCCGCTCACCTGTAGGGCTCCCAGGTGTTCTATCAGCTGCTCTGCGCTTGACACCCCCAGCAAGACCGAGCTGACACCCTCGCTGCGGAGACACCACGCTGGGGCCGGAGGAGATAAGAAAGAGAAGTGGGCAACAGTGGGCATACAGACCTCAGAAGTGTCTCTGGGGAAGAGGGGCCGCCTTGGGGACAAGCCAGTCTTGGGTTTGGGGGCTTCCCAGCACATGAGGCCCGGCAGAGTCCAGGGCAGCGTGTCTCACCGATGGCAAGCTGTGCCACAGTGCAGCCCAGCTGGTGGGCGATGGGAAGGAGGTCCATGACTTTAGATTGTTCCTTCTTGCCATCTTCACTCTGCACTTTGTCCCTGAGCCACTGGGAGCCCTGGAGGCCAAGGAGAATGGGCAAAGGGCCACTCCCCCACCGCCCAGAGCAGCCCAGATAGCCCGGTCCTGCCGCCCTGAGCCCCCAGATCTCACCTTGATGGCCCGGCAGGTATCTGGGACTCGCCCATCATACTTGCTCGTGATGAGGCCACAGGCCACGGGGGACCAGGTAACTGAGCCAACACCTACGAGGGAGACGACTGGATGTGGGGAAAGGGATCCAGGTGACAGTCAGGCCAAGGGACAGGCAGGGATAGGGGGCTGCGAACCAATCTTGTGGTAGAGCTCCGGCAGCTGCATCTCCACCTTCTCTCTCTGAAACAGATGGTGCTCTGCCTGTTCGCACACTGGAGGAATCAGATTGAACTGTCTGGCCATGGAGTAGGCCTCCTGCGTTGGGGTGGGGAAGAGACGGAGGTCAGAGCACTCTTTCCCATGGCCTTGCACTCCCCCCCACTTCCGTGGAGTGGGGTTCGGAGCAGCCGTGTGAAAGGTGGGGGCCTGTTGTGGGAGGAGGAGGGGGGAAGTGAGGTGGCACGCTCACCATGATTTCCGCAGCTCCCCATCGGGATGTCCCCCAGTACAGGGCGAGGCCCTGGTTAATGACATAGGTCATGGCTCGCACGATCTCTAGGCACACGGGAGAGAGAGAAGGAATCTCACTGTCAGACTCCTGGGATACAGGACTCCAGATCTGCAGCCCTCTGCCTGCTCCACCAGGCATCCCTGTGTAATCAGAGGTTGGTACCTGTACTTCACCTCCCACCCCATCCAAGACCTGGGGGCTGAGCCTCCACTGTGGAGGCTGGGAGGCTTCCTGAGCAGGGGCCAGCTTCCTGCTGAAAGCCTGAGGAAGTGCTCCTTTAGGGGATCGTCAGGGTCTGGGTGCTGGTTTTACCCTCCATGGGACTATTGGGGTCTGAGCGATTGGCGAAGACGATGTCCACGTATCCCAACTGGAGGCGCTCCAGGGATCCTTGCAAGCCTGGGGTAGGGGTGGGGAGAGGAAGTTAAGCACTTCAGCCTCGGATTCCCCGAAGGACTTACACATTACCCCCTTGCCACGGCCACCCAACTCCCTGCTGCCCTCGCCAAAGCCTCCAACTCAGAGTCTCAGAGGACGTCCCCAACTCCTCGGGCTCTGTACCCAGCCACAGCAGCTTCCCAGCCCCTCGCTCTCACCCTCAATGATGTGTTTGCGGCTCAGGCCTCGCTCGGTCTCTGCCCTGCAGGAAAAGGTAAGTCAAAGAAGAGGTGTGACCGAGATAGGGGACTGGGGCTGGCCTGGCGCCATGAGAAACTGGGACTGCGTGGGTCCTCACGGGCAGGACGCGGACCTGGGGTAGCAGCTGTGCCCACACCTCTCCCATGCACCTTCACACATTCTCTGTAGATCTCCCCAAATAGAGCGTGGCAGCCACTTACTGTCCTCCCCAAAAAATCTTGGTGGTGACGACATAGCTTGATCTCCTGGAACAAGGGAAAAAGAGACAAGCAGGAGAAAGGATGTTGGATGATCATTTCCCCAGCCACCCCTGGAAACACAGTCTCACCTCCATCCTTTGCTCTTGAGGATGTTGCCTAGGGTCCTTTCAGCCCTAGAAGAAAGACAATGCAGAAGCACTGATCCTCCGATGAGGGTCAGTTCCTTCCCCTCCTCCCCACCTTTCCCTACAGTGCATTTCCTCTCTCATAAAGTGGACCATTAAGCCAGGAGCCACCTAATGGGGTGTCAGACCATCCTGGACAAAATAAGGGCTCCCAGCAGGAGGGGTGTCGTCCTTTAGTTTTCATTCACACAGCAAACATCAGTTGCACATCAACCGTGCACCAACCTCTGTTCCAGGTGCCAAAGGGGTAGAATAAGATGATGAGAGGGGAACAGAGTAGTGGGGGCGGGGGACACTGTGTTATCTGGTCTGGTTCCAACTGTCTGCATCGCCCTCTCCCTTCTTTGAGCCTCTGCAAAATCCCACACGCCATCCAAAGCTTAGCCTGGATTCTGCTTCGTTTTATTGGAAGTGTTCTCTGATTCCATAGTCTGCAGTCAGCCCCTCTTGTCGCTTTTCATAACTTTTGTTGGCTCAAATCTTTGGCACTAATTAGGAGCTAGCTAACATGTGACAAGTCTTAAATGGCCTTGGTGGACTGCTGCTGAAGGTTTCCCGTCATTTAACCTTTCAGATCTCCCTGTGTTTGGGGTTTGTTTAACCCCATGTCGACCGTGAGCCTTAGGAGGGCCTGTCGTCCTCCCACAAACAGTGCCTGCTCTGTGTTAGGCTTTTTGTAGGTTCTTAGGTGACACGGGGAAGAGCAAGACGATCCCACAGACGGAGGAGCCTCTCTGCGGGACAGCAAATATGGCGACATAAACCAGTAACTGACGGATTGTACATCAAGAGGGCGTATAAAGGGCTTTAGGACCTGAGGTGAGTGGTGACCAGTCTGGGGAGCGGGGCAAAAGCTTCTCAGAGGAGCTGGCGTTTGGGCCGTCTTGAAGATGGGCAAAAGAGGTTTCCAGATGGAAGAGTGAGGGGAGGGTCATCCTAGGTCTTTACTCCCAGCGTGAAGCCATGCGCATGTGACGTGTGGCATGGCGTGTCTGAAAAGTCAGCCTTGTAATCGTCACGGCGTTGCACATAACCGATGCCCAGGGTGTATTTGTTGGTTTTATTTCATTTTGACTGCACAGGACGCCCTCTGCCCTCTAAACTGAAGAAGAACTGTTGTTGGGACTATAACTCCCATAGTGCTTTGGGGGCCCATTGGCTGAAAGGTCGGAAGTTCTTGTTTACAGAATTCCCAGGGGTCCCCAGAGGGAAAACAAGAAGCCCCGAGGTCCTCTTAGCCTTCCAACTTGGCCTTTTCACCCCAGTCCTTACTTTCCCGCCGCGTACACTTCAGCTGTGTCAAACAGGTTCACGCCATGCTCATAGGCTACGGTCAGCACGTCCTCTGCTGTCTAGGGAGGTGAGAGAGAGAGATGCAGGCCAACCACTGGCCCTCGGGGACCCCCCTCGCTGCACTCCTGCCCACGACACCTCAGCCCTGCCTTCACCTCCTCCCCATCCCCAGCCTCCAGCCTCAGGGCCGCCATTTTCCGTGTCCACGTCCCTCTTTTCTGGTTCCCTCACAGCCCCTCACCCTGCTTCCAGGTCCCATCACTTATACCTCATCCGAGATTTGAGAACCAAATGTGACCCAGGTGCCTGCAAGAGAGAAGTCAGGTGGGAGGCACGCCACGAACGCGCCCTCCCCCCACCCCCTTCGAACTCACCTAGGCCAAGACAGGATACCCGAAGACCAGACTTTCCCAGGTTCCTGCAGGATACAGAAGCAGCAGGAAGGGGTGGAGCCTCCAGTAAGGGCAGAGAATCTCCGCCCCCAGCTCCTCTCCTTCCAAGATCAGAAGCCCTCTGGGTATCTCAGTCCAAAGGAACTAGACCCAGTGGGCCTACCGCACCGGGCACTGCTAGCATGTGTGAACGGGCCAAAGTCCAGTGCCCCTGCCCTCCTAGCACAGGGAAGGTGTGCTGCCTGCTTTGTGCTTCCTCTGCTGGGGTCTTGTCTGTGTTCCAGTCACCTCTGGGATGATGGCGTTCAGGGCTGGGAGGAATGTGACGGGCTGATTGCGAGGAGTTGGTGAAATCCCACCCTTATAGAGGGTGCGATACTAGAGGGCAGACCCTGAGGTGGAAGGGGGCAAACCAAGTCAGGTTTAGGCACTCAGGCAGGCAACGGTCCTTGGAGAGGCTAGGCGGATGGGCCCCCAAAACGCAGGTGGGACACCTGAGTGGGGAGTATGATGGGAAAGGCCAGTTCAGGTTTCTTCCTCCCTCCACTGCTGTTGGCTTGTGGAATCTGTCTCTGAACCAGAGAGCCCCCTCCTCCCAAGGCCTCCTCACGTGGGTGGGTGGCTCAGCGTCTCAGAGCCAACACATGGAGGGGACCAGATTTTCAAGTGACAAAGTCAGTTCAGAACAGTGACCTCTGCTCACTCCCAGGCAGGAGCCCTGCCGTTCCCCCCTGCCACCCCCCCAACTCCTGAGAGCCCAGTGGTTCTCCGAGAAAGTCGGTGATCATTCAGTCCACCTTCTCCACCAGGCCCCTGTCCCCGTTCCCTCAGCATGGGGTCGAGCGGTGTGCTCCGTGCTTCCAAGAGGCGCCCCCCCCCCACCGGGAAAGGCGGCAGGAGACCCCGGCCCTCGGCCCTCGGGGCAGGTGGGGGCAGTATCTGGGTCAGGCAGCCTGAGCAGGCCAGAGTGAGAAGCCGTTTCCTTCCCCCCTCTTTCCAGGACACCGACCCAAGGACACTCCACCCTAGAGGGGCCCAGCCTGGAGATCCGTGCATCCCTGGCCTTCCTGGGGGATAAGCAGGGAAGCGCAGGGGCATCCCTGGGCTCTGACAGGACCGGTCAGCCTCGATAAAGTTGATTTTCTCCTACTCAGGGCATCCACGAAGACAAAGAGAGGGACGGAGTAAGGGAGCGCCCGGGTGATGGGAAGAAGAGATGGAGTTAACTGGGACCTTCTTAGCGAAGACTGAGGGGTCCTGGCGGCGTCCCAGGAAGCCTCAGGGGTCAGGAAAGGGGAGCAGATGGGGTGGGCTGCTCAGCCACCCCCATACCTGTATTTCATGCCAGTGCCTCGGCCGGTGCTCTCTCGGAGGGCCCCCGCGGGCGCTGGGGGTCGGGGGACCAGTGCGGCCCGGGCCTTAGGGCCCGACCCTCCTCCCCCCGGAGGATTCCCATGACCCCCGCCGACCGGCCCGCCATTACCGCCCCCGGGGCCCGGCCGGGGTCCACACAGTCGGTCCTCGCTGCTCCGGCTGCGAAGGTTCTGCTCGGTACAAGCGATAGACACCTGCATGCCTGCTGGCCAGGGCGGGGGAGGGGGCTCCGAGGGGGCGGGAGGAGGGAACTGGGAAGCCCGCGCGCGGACGGCGGGGGGTGTAGTGGCGCGCGCCCTGGGACAGCGGGAAGGCGGAGGAGGCTGCGGCGGGAGCCGCCAGCAGGATCGGGCCCGCGGGGGCGGGCTGCTGGAGGTCGCGGGGTTTGCGGCGGGAGGGGAGAGACGCGGGGGGCTACACGCGTGCAGATATTCAGATACGGGGGCCCTGGCGCGGGGAGGAGGGGGAAGAGGGGAGGGTAAAGGTCGAGGGCGGTCCTCGGAGGATGGGGACCTAGGGACGAGGGGTGGTGGTGGAAGAGAGATGCCACCTCAGCCCAAACCGCCGCGGGACCGCTAGGCTCCCAGCAGCGTCGGCAGCGGGCCCAGATAATCAACATGCAGGCACCGCCCCCTCATCTGCATAAAGCCGCCCGCCTCCCTGCCAAGCCGGCGGCTTATCTGCATAAGCCCCGCCTTCGGAGGCTCGGCTGCTTGAATATTCTGTGCGCTTAGCGAAGCCGGGAGAGTGGAACCCGGGAGGGTGGCTCTCGTAGCCCCTGGGACCCTCAGCGGGCCGGCCTTCCTCCAGCACTGTGGATTTCAGTCGGGGACGATTATACCCCTAGGGGTCGTATGGAAAGGTCTGGCGACAGTTTTGACTGTCACCCCTGGGGCTGGGGATGTGCTATCAAAAGCTGGGGAGTGGAGGCGAGGACAAAACAGGGCAGCCCCTTTTGCCCCCAGCAATGTCTTATCCGGTTCAAAATGTCAGTGCAGACGGTCCCTACCTCTGGTTTGACTTACAGTAATTTTTTTAATTTTATGATGGTGCGAAAGCCACAGGCATTCAGTAGAAATCATACTCTGAATTTTGATCTTTCTGGGCTAGCAATATACTGTAAGATACCTCTCTCCTGATGCGGGGGAGTGGCAGGGAGCCTCAGCTCCCAGCCAGCCACTGCATCACAAGGGGAAACCACTGGTAGACTTACATCGTGCTGTTTTTTGCTTTCAGTATAGTATTCAATAAATCACATGAAGGGCACCTGGGTGGCTCGGTCTGGTGAGAGGCAATCCAACTCTTGATTTCTGCTCGGGTCATGTTCCCAGGATCGTGAGCTCTGTGCCAGGCTCCACACTCAGCGTAGCCTGCTTAAGAGTCTCTCTCTCTCTCTCTCTCTCTCTCTCCCTCTCTTTCCTCTCTCTCTCTCTTCCCCTCTCCTTCTGACCCCTCTCCCCCACATGCTCTCACTCTCTAAAATAAAATAAATAAATGGATAAATCACATGACCTATTCAATACTTTATTATAAAATAGGCTTTGTGTTAGATAATTTGGCCCAACCATAGACTAAAGTAAGTGTTCTCAGAACATTTGAGGTAGGGTAGGCTAAGCTATGACATTTGGTAGGTGTATTAAATGCATTTTTGACTCATGACATTTTAAACTTACAATGGATTTATCTGGACATAACCCCGGGTTTAAGTCGCGTAAGATCTGTCCCTGTTGAGAAACCCAGGGATAAAGCCTCTTTACAGGCTCAGGGGATGTGGCCACTCTGGTTAATGCTGTCATCAGTGGGGACAGACCCCAACCAACCACTCACACTGACACGCTGAGGCTGCAAAGGGTTACCGAAATTTTATTCTGTGCTTTTGCAGCATCAGGTAGGAGATCAAACTGGAGAGGGCCTGGTTTGGAGGTGTGGGGATTCCTCTGGGCTTCCTTCCTGTCACGGGGAGGGCACCAGGGAGAGCTTTAGGCCGTTCCCCTGGTAGGGCTGCTGGGGAACTTTCGGGGGTAGAGGGACATGCAGTGGGAGCCCTCACGTGACACAGGTGAGGAAGGGCCCCAGGCAGACAGGGATTCTCCTGGGGTAGGGGGGTGAGGTAGGGTGCTTCCTTCAGCCAGCCCGGGCAGAGAAGAAAGGCAGAGAGCGCACGTAGGAGTCCAGTCGGGAGCGGAAGAGCTCACTTTGCACAGTTTGGCCCAGCGGGCACAAGGGATTTTTCACCACCAGCTCCACATACAGCTGTGGAGGGGAGGGGTGTTAGAGTCAGGCTTTGGACACTTATTTCCAACCCCAAACCTAGTATAACCTCCGGGGTGTGTGAATGCACAAGGATTAAGGGCTGGGAGTCGCCTTCCCTGAGGACAAAGTGGTGCTGTTTAAGGACCTGTAGAGTCCCCAGGAAATTCTTGGCTTCCAGAGAGCTACGATACAGTAAGATTAGGGCAGGGAAGCTGAAGGAGTCTTGAGGCTCTACATGGCTGTGGCTATTGAGGAGCTTTAGGGGAAGGAAGGGTCCCAGGGGCTGGCACTGACCGCACTGTATATATGATGCAGCACATCTCGGATGGGTCCGACGCCCAAGTCAGTATTCATGACAACCTTGATCCCAGTGGGTGTCTCGTAGTAATGGAGTTTGTAACGGCTAGTTTGGAAGGCCAGGAAGCCGTCCTTCCTGCAGAGATGAGGACGATGGTAAGGAATAGGAGCATAATCTCTCCCAAAGAGATACTTCTGATCTCGTCTAGGGCGACTCCCTTAAACATCTCATTTGTAGGAGTCTGATTTAGTAAAGACAACTCCCATCTTCACCCCTCAGTTTGGCCCCTGCACCCAACCTCTCTGCCTTCAGATCTTCCCCATCCCCGCTCTAGCCAGCCCCGCACTCTCACTCCAGACTCAGCGCTCCCCCCACCCCGGCTCCTTCCCCTCTCGAGGTCCAATGTTTCTTCTCCGCAAAGTCTCCCGCTTCCCCCAAATTCCCAAGACTAGCCCTCCTTCCCTCAGCATCCCTTTTGACTCAGCGTACATGTCTAGTGGGGACATCTTGCTGACAAAGGAGCGGATAGAGAAGAGCATGCCATACATCAGCTTGTACTCCTAGGAGAGAGGGACAGAGTTAGCTGTCGGTTGTTGAAGGCGACGGGATACGGGTGGGAAGCACCGGGGTCTGGAAAGGAATGGGTGGGCTGGCACTATGTGCGTTTGGAGATGCGAGGTCACCCGGATTCCGCGGGGCCCTCTCGTCACCTCCTCTTTGGGGATCCCCGCTTGCTTCTTGCGGTGCCACTCGCTGTAGTGCAGACACACTCCATTCCGGTCAAACAGGTACAGGTTGTGAACAGTCATCTGCAGGGCAGAGAACGGAACCCTCGTTCCGAGACCGCCCGCACCCCGGGTGCTCCAGTTTTCGGTCCCTGACTCCCCCAACCAGGCGGGAACCCTCCCCTGGACTCACCGGAACTGCTCCCAGGGCCCGTCACCAGATACTTCCGGTTTCTGCGGAGCCCCGCCCAGCCCGCTCCTCAAACGGCAGCGGCGGGGCACTAACTCCGCCCCAAACCTCCCCCAGCCAATCCGTGCCGCGGGCCCCGCGCACGCGCGTCTCGGGCTCCCGGGCTCCAGAAGCTGTTCGAGCCGCGGCTAAGGAGAGCGCTGGGCTGGTGACGTCATCAAGCCGTGCGAGGCGGGGCTGCGGACGGTGGGCGGGAGGCTGCCAACGGTTTTGAGTGTAGGGAGCGCGGTGAGGGTGGGTGTGGACGCGTCCTTGGGCTCCCGGACCGAGGTTCAGGGAAGGGGGACAACCCCTTGTCTACACCTTGGCAAATTGAGGGGGGAGTGAGGTCCGGCGGTGTGGCGAGGAGTCTCAAGGGGTGGTCGGGGTAGAGGATCGCAGGCTAGGCTTGAGGGCGGCGTACCTTTTAGAGAGGTCTCAGGGGGTGACCGAGTGTTTACGAAGTTTCTCTCGGGAGATCGAGGTCCGAGGGGTTCTAGGGAACCTTGTTACGGCTTTCTTGCCAGGAGGGGTCGGAGGGGATATGCAAGAGGGTTGACCTCGGGTGGAACAAGTGCATGGCGGACGGGTGTGAGCAGGGGGGGAACGTGAGGTTCCTGCCTCTCTGAGACTGGGGCGAGGTGGGGGGCACATAAGGCGGCTGCTGGGATATTAGGCCCCTATCGGGTTTGGGTGCATTTCAATTTGCACGTTCTGAGTTCAATTGGCTAGTGATGGCCTGTGCCAGAAGTTGATCTGAAGCTTTCAGCCCTCCGGGGAACTGCAAGGGTGCTGTCGCCCCTCTGTCTTCTTCCCCCACCCCTTCCTTGCTGCACTCTCCTTTTCCACAGTTCCCAGGAGCTGTGGAAGGAAATGCTTTTGCCCTCTCCCATGGCCTCTGGAACTGCTAGAAACCTTTCCTCTAACCAGAAAGCCTCCATACCGTTACTCACCAAGGATCCTTGGCTTGGAGTCTTCCTCCTTTCTCCCAAATCTTCTTCTGTGTACTTTCCCCCCTGGGCTGCCCTACAGCAGGACCAGGAGTTCCCAGTTTTGCTGTCCTCAGTTGTCTCCTCCTTGTACCCATGGCGACATCAGCTACGGTCCCCAGTTCACCCCTCCGGACTGAGGATCTCCTGAGTGACTTATCAGAAGCCCCTGGGCTGAACCAAGTGTCCTCTGAGGTGACGTCCCAGCTCTATGCCTCCTTGCACCTCAGTCGCCAGGCAGAGGCCACCGCCCGAGCCCAGCTATACCTGCCCCCCTCCTCCCCACCTCCTCATGAGATGTTAGATGGATTAGCGCAAGAGCTGAGTCGCGGCTTGTCAGCTGGATTGGAGAACAACTTGAAGAAGAAGGTGAGCGAGGTGTGTCTTGGGGACCTCTAGGGTCTTGGAATCGGAGGTGGCGAAAAAAACATAGCTTTGCTGAGATTTGAATTCCCTACTGTTGGATTTCAAATTCCTTTAAACTACGGAGTCCGTCATGCTTGTCCGTGGGAGCAAATGTTGATGAGGCAGAAAGTGGCCCAGGGACACCATCGTTTGGAAAATTGTGAAACGTAACTAACTTAACTGTCTTTTGGTCAGCGGCACCCTGCGCTGTGCCTTGATTGGCACCTGGGTCCTAAGAGCGAGGATAAGGATAGCAAAACAGGCTAAGCCCCTGCTGGCTCAAAGCTGTTTTGATTGCATGGTTTAAAATTTGGCATCTGGGTCATTAAAACACAGCCTAATCAATGACACGTGTTGCAGAGAGGATAGTTATGAGTGTTGGCTAGAAAAAGTGTCGCGGACAATTTGCAGACCGGTTGGGTCTCCCAGAGTTTGAGAAAGCGGTAGCCACGGACCATACAGTCTTCAGAGAAGATATTTGCTCTCTACTTGGCAAGGACCCTCCCCAGTCTTGTCCCATCGTGCCCAGTTCATTCGTTTCCACTACTCAGCCGGCTTCTGTAGACATTTGAGTTGAGTCAGTTCTGCTTTTCTTGGCTTTCCCAGGTGCCAGAGTAAACATTCTGGAGTGTTCGGCAGGAGGTAGAACATGTTTTCAGCCTGTGTCTGATTTTCATGTTGCTTTTTTTCCTAGGATGGTTCGAAGCATATCTTTGAGATGGAAAGTGTTCGGGGTCAACTCCAGAGCCTGCTCCAGACTTCACGTGATGCAGCCTATCGTGAGTAACCCGTGAAGGAGAACCTGAACGTGAGGGGCAGGAGAAGGTGGAGAAAGGGAGACAGATGGCAGGAGGAGACGCTTCTGGTCTTTGGGAGGGGGCCGGAGGAGTGGGTGAAGTAGAAAGGAGGGCCCTCTCCTCTCCGGCTTCAAGTGGTCCCTGTTCCTAAGTCTTACCTGACGCTGGCTGGCGGGTCCCTCTGGCTGCCCGCAGGGGACCCCCTCACCCCAGGCACTGGCTCAGAGAGACGAGAAGAGGACTCCTTCGACAGTGACAGCACAGCCACCTTGCTGAAGTGAGTGCCCCTTGGGGGTTCTCCTCGCTCGCTCACTGGGAAAGCCAAGTGCCCCGTTCCTTTGCTCTCTCCTTCCTGCTTCCGTACTTCCTAGGGCCCTCCGATGCCCGTCTCTTACCTTTCAGTTTTCGTCCATTCTCTCCTGTCTTCCAACCCCTTTACTTCAGGAATGTGGGCATCTGCTGCCTAGAACCTGGCTTCCTCCCAACCTCGAGTCCTTTTCCCCCCAGAAGAGGTGGCTTGTTTCTACTAAGACTGTTACTGCGGGGAGGAAGGAGCGCTAGAGAGTGACTCACAGAACCTAAGTGCCGTGGGTGGCCCTGTCCAGGTCTAGCTCTGTGACTTGGGGCAAGTCCCTTGCCCTCTGTGAGTTTCCGTTTCCTCGTTTGGAAAACGGCACAATTGGACGAGGTGATCTCAAAAGCTCTCCCAGCCCTGACTTTCTCTGCCCGGTCTGCTCAGCACCCGGCCCCTGCAGGACTTATCTCCGTCCAGCTCGGCCCCAGCCCTGGAGGACCTGTTTCCCCGCTACACCAGCCTTCGGCCAGGCCCCCCGGCCCATCCCCCGGACTTCCAGGGCCTGAGGGACGCCCTGGATTCGGAGCATACCCGCCGCAAGGTGAGTCACCGAGGCTTCTTTTAAAAAGTGGCAACGATCAGAAATAGGCCGCGTGTCGAACAGGGCCGAGGGTGAAGGGCCCGCAGGCCGGGCCTCTGCTCAGATGGGCCTCAAGGGAGGTCCTCCTTGCCCGTCTGATCTAATGGTGCATTCCTCCTCCTCCCGGCGCTCATTCGGGTCGCGCTGTTACTTCCCTCATAGAGCTCATCACAGGATGATATAGCTCGCTTCTCCCCTCTGAAACCTAAGCTCCATGAGGGCCGTACCTTATCTTGTTCTGCCCTGTCTTCCTAAAGTCCAGAATACGCCCGACACGAAGAAACGTCCCGGAAGTGGGGGGGTGAATGGACGAGCCTTGCTGGCTTGTGTGAAGGCTTTACAGCCGTTGGTGTCGCAGCGAGCTTTAGCCGTGCAAACAGCCTGCGTGCAGGGGGCAGAGAGAGGCACGAGGCAGAGGCAAGGTCAGGGTCATTGGCGGTGCTGTCTCTTCCTCCATCTTGAGCCACGTGGGCGTGAATGAAGGGCTTTCTGCTCGCTCTCTGCCATGTGTCATTGCTGTGCCCGACGAGCTTCCGGAGGGGGGGGGGTAACTTCCCACTCTGCCGTGGGGGCTGTTCCGCTCCTGCCAGAAGGTTCATGGACACTCTCCTCAGGAGATCCAGGAAAGGGAAGAGCCTGGCAGCTATGCCCCTGTCTACCATCCGAGATGGTAGAGGAAGGCCTTGGGGGCCTTGGGCCTCAAGGTTCCTGGTCCAGGATTCCCGAATCTTCTAATCCCAAACCTACTCTGTCATTGGGCCCCAGGCTCCCTGACTCCAGCCCATCTTCACCGAGAGGAGCTGGGAAGGTCGATGCTTTGGTCAGATTAGGGACGGTCACCCCAGCCTTGTCACCCTCCTTCCCAGCATTGCGAGCGCCACATTCAGAGCCTCCAGACCCGAGTGCTGGAGCTTCAGCAGCAGTTAGCCGTGGCCGTGACCGCTGACCGCAAGAAGGACGTCATGATCGAGCAGTTGGACAAGGTGCCAGGGGAGCTGAATGGGCTGGGGTCGGGGCGGGAGGCAGCCGCCGTGTCTGTGCTCACGCTGGGAGTCGGCTGCGGGTTTCCCGACTCCTGGGGGGAGGTGGCTGTTGACCTCCCGCTCCCCCGGGGAGAAAGAGGGCAAAACACTGACTTGGAAATGCCATCGGCTCTCCCCTCCTGAGACCCTGGCCCGTGTGGTGGAGGGCTGGAACCGGCACGAGGCCGAGCGCGCAGAGGTGCTTCGCGGGCTCCAGGAGGAACGCCAGGCGGCCGAACTCACCAGAAGCAAGCAGCAGGAGGTGGGCCAGTGGGTCAGACGGCATCAGACCCGCGGTCACAGATTGGCAGGTGGAGGGGGGTCGAAATGGCTCTGACTCAGGCTTCCAGAAGCTGGCCTGTTCTCCTTTCAGCGTTTTTACTGTTAGACTTGCCTCGTCCATGTCTTCCCGGCTTTCCCCACACCCTGTGGCTTTGTCTTTGACCCCCACGTCATTTAGTTAGGTCTTTTTTTTTTCTTAATTAAAAAAAAAATTTTTTTGATCATTATTTTTTGAGAGAGAGACAGAGTACAAGTGGGGGGAAGGGCAGAGAGAGTGGAAGACACAGAATCCCAAGCAGCTCCAGGCCCCCAGCCATCAGCACCAGAGCCTGATGCCTGTCCCGAACCCACGAACCATGAGATCATGACCCAAGCCTAAGTTAGACACCCAACCAAGCCACCCAGGTGCCCTGGGCCTTACTTTTACACTATCTCTCACTTTCTGAAGTACAAGTTCATCCGTTCTCCTGTCTTGTGTCCTCCTGTCCCCGAAAGACAGTAACCCACCTGGAACAGAGCCTTTCTGAGGCCCTGGAGGCCCTGAGTCGTGAGCAGGAAGGTGCCAGACTGCAGCAACGGGAAAGAGAGACGCTGGTGAGGATGCCGAGCTGCGGTGACCTCGGTGGAGGCCGCTAATTACTTCTCGAGGGCCGCTTGCCATTGGCGGTTGAGGGAGCTGCACTGGGGGAGGGGGTGTTTCCCAAAGTGGGTTCCTTAGAACGCTTATTCCACAAACGGGGCTCCACCACCAACTTAGCTTGAGAGACTCGGTAAATCATGTCCTCAGTAGAATCGCCCCGGGGGATTACTTGAAACAGTGGATTTCTGGGACCCATTGCCAGGGGTTTTGGTCCAGTAGGTATATGGAGGGGCCGAGAGACTAAACGTTTTCAGCAAGTCCCTAGGTGATTTTGTTCAGTGAGGCTTGGGAACCGTGGCGTCCGGCATGGCAAAGCAGGGTATGGGACGGGACTCCGTCAGGTTTGTCGCTGTTGTGATGACAAGATGATTACCCATGTGAATGAGTAGCCAGGCTGGGAACTCACTGGCTACGTGCAGGCTGGTGCTTCGCATCTTTTAGGGACAGAGAGAGAGAGGCATGGAATCCCGAGCAGGCTGTGGGCTCTGAGCGTTCAGCACAGAGCCGGACGTGGGGCCCGACCCACGAACCATGAGGTCATGAGCTGAGCCACCCAGGCATCCCTGGTACTTCTCACCTTAACAGGCTTCGTGCGACAGTACGGGTGAAGGGTGCTGGCTGGCCAGGACGTGAATTTGCGTGCTGGATTTTCTGGCCTCCGTGGAACTCATCTTGATGAGGATAGTGATGCCTTGTGGACCCAGTGCTCACTCTGAGCCACACAGGGGGCTAATTACTTACTTCCTGTGCGCTTTGCCCTTTGATCCTCACACTAGACCCTAGCGTTATGCCCGTTTTGCAGGTTGAGACTGTGCCTCAGAACGCATAGTAAGTGACAGATTTGAACCCAGATGTAGTTCTGGAACAGAAGCTCTTATTTACTACATTCCGAGAGCCGAGCCCGTGGGTTTGCCACCTGCTGGTCCTCCGGGGTGGGGACCAGGGGCAGATTTCCGGTGGCCACGGGCTTGCTAAGATCGCGCCTTCCCTGGGGCCGCAGGAGGAGGAGAGGCAGGCTCTGACCCTGAGCTTGGAGCTGGAACGGCAGCGGGGCCGGGCGCTGCAGGAAGAGCTGGACGAGGCCCGCGCAGCGCAGCTGGGCGAGCGCCGGCAGCTGGACACCCTGAAGGCCGCCCTGGAGGAGGCGCGGCAGGCGCGGGCCGAGCACGAGCTCCAGCTGGAGGCGCGCCACCGGTCGCTGCGGGACGAGGCGCAGGCCCGGCTGGAGGAGGCCGAGGTGAGTGGAGGGAGACGGGATGCGGGCCGTGGGGCTTGGGCCCTGGCGCGCAGCGCTGTTTGTGGGGGACGGGGCTGGGGGCGCCCCCCACGCGGAAGGCTCAAGACCCGGAGCAAACAGATGGGGAAATTTGTGGG